>BHFT01025952.1:0-38623 GCA_004320025.1 Laticauda laticaudata
ATGAACCAATCCACTACTGGCCTTTTTGGCCAATCAGAATTGACTACTTGGAACCTTCCAAGTTATACAGAACAAAATGTATATTAGATATAACTCCTGGAGCATCCATTAGCCAAGGGCTTAAGAATAGGTACAGCTACAGACCAATAAAACAAATTGTTAGAACATTATTAAAATGTTTATTATCTGTGTTTGCTCCAAAATAAGACCCTGTCTTATATTTTTTCCACCAAAAAAGGCACCAGGTCTTATTTTCAGGGGATGTCCTCCACTGACTAATCTCACTTGCACACGTTGCCCCTGGCCTCCTTTTGGCTGTCAGAGGCCTACAGGAACCTTTTCTTCTGCAGCTGGCAAGACTTTCCTGAAGGCCCCGGCAGCCGATAATAGCTGATAACTCCAGATCGATCCAGAATTTTGTTACCAGCTCCAGAGACCTTCACGAAAGCCTTGCCAGCCTTGCCAGCTGCAGAAGAAATGGGCCGGTGAGGCAGATGTCAGTGTGTACGTGGCTCAGCTATAACTGTCCAAAGGTAAGTAGTAGGGCAGTTCCACCCCCCATCCCCACCCTGGCTTAATTTTTACCCACCCACTCTGTAGTGGGCAGGATTATAATTAGGGCTTATTTTGGGGTAGGGGTTATATTGGGTGCATGTGTAAAAAAATCAAGCTAGGACTTACTTTCAGGGTAGGTCATATTTTGGGGAAAACAGGGTAGATATTTCTTATCATCCTGCCTTGTCCCATCTTCTCCTTTAGTGAAAATGTATAAAGCTTTCTTAAATCCTTGTTGCCCTCAATGCCAGGAGCAAATATCAGGCAAATATTATTGTTGTTATTCTTTTTAAAGCTGCAAACTATCCATCAGGGGATGAAAATCTCCCTGGGAGGGGAGAGAAAAAGGAAGGTTGACAATTAAATATTATTTTTAAATAGGTCAAGGTCTTGCAAAGGCTCTGGTTATAACCTCTAAAGTCTCCAGGTGGCGCCGTTGCCCTCTTCTGCCCAAGCATCCCACTGTGGTTTCTGCTATGAGTTTTTCAAATCTTTTTTTTGGGGGGGGGAAGTGTGTGTGTGTGTGTGTGTGTGTGTGTGTGTGTGTGTGCGCTCACGCACACCAATCCATAGGCATGGTTAAGGGTGGGGGTTGTTGAGACTGGATCGTCCAAAGAGGCTAGATCTGAGGGGGGCAGGAGAGGCCTCATTTCAGAACCTTTTTTAAAAATAAATAATTTTATTACCATAATTTTATTAGATAGGATTCTCTCCTTTTATTAGTTTTATTGGTATATATATATATATATATTATATACATACATACTGTTTTTTAAACTCATACAGAAGCCTGATGATGGCAGATGAGATTCTGCCGAAACGTTGCTAAACTTTCAAAGCACACTACAATGATGTGCGATAATACCCGAAGGAAGCTGAACAGCACACATGTAGTACCCCCGCGAAAACTTAAAAAACATACATATTATACATAACATACATATGTATTTGTTTTTTTAAGTTAATACCCGAAGGAAGCTGAACAGCACATACATATGTAATATATGTATCAAACACACACACACACACACACACACACCACACACACACACACACACAATATATATAATATATATATATATAATATATATATATATATTTATATATATATATATAATGCTTGAAAGCCACCTGAAGTCCTCATGTGAGAATAGTAAATAAAACTTTGGGAAATCCTTTGTTCTTCAGAGACAACCGTTGGGGTAGGGGGGGAAAGCTTGTAAAACGGGGCATAACTTTTTTGAACAACTGCCTTGTTTAGGCAATGTTACAAGTTTGAACAGCCGTGAAACCCAATGGTCATACGTCGAAGATTATCTGCACAGAATGTTCTTCATGCTTAAATTGCATTTTCAGGCTGCACGTTTTTCATGCTAATTGTCNGCACAGAATGTTCTTCATGATTAAATTGCATTTTCAGGCTGCACGTTTTTCATGCTAATTGTCCTTTTTTCTCCCGGCATGAAAATAAAATCTGTGGGGACCAGTGGCACCTCCCATCAGCAAGATTGGCTAAAACGTACAAAAATCAATCAGTGACTATTATTAAGTGTTGTACCTGATGATTCTTGACTCTTGACAAATGTATCTTTTCTTTTTATGTACACTGAGANTTGACTCTTGACAAATGTATCTTTTCTTTTTATGTACACTGAGAGCTTATGCACCAAGACAAATTCCTTGTGTGTCCAACCACACTTGGCCAACAAAGAATTCAATTCTATTCTATCAAATTGCTGGAAGTGTATGCAAGAATGGGGCACATATTACCATACATGGTGAGTTTGCAAAAAAACCCAACAACATGAGTTTTGGTTAAGGATTTAGATATGGTTAGAAGAAATGATGGGACTAAAAATAGATTATAAACCAGATTTTTTTTAATTGGGAATTATGTCAAAGATAGCAAAGAAGAGACCTATTTAATAATCCATGTTATTATAGTGGCAAGAATGATGTTTGCCCAAAGAATAACTCACGCACAGAATTGGAAAAATGATAGCATGCCACCAAAGGAAAATGTGATAAAAAAGATACTAAAGTGTTTCAAGGTGGATAAGTTGACCATGGAGATAAAGGAAAGAGATGAAATAGAATATTATTTCATGTGGAATGTATTCTATAATTGGCTAAATAATAGATATAGAGATGAATAGAAAAGACGACATTAGAATAATAAGATAAAAGTTATAGTGGACAAAGATAGATTAAGGAATATAAACAAATGTATAGACAGTCAAGGTTTATGTACAAGTATGTATACCATCACAGAAGCATTGTAATGAATTGAAATGGTATATATAAGAAAAATTGTTTAATATTTTTTTTAAAAAAGAATGGTGTTTGCTCAGAAATAGGAGGCGAGAAAAATCCCAAGTGAAGATGAAGCAATAAATAAGATCTTGTTATGTGCTGAAAGGATAGAATGATTTTAGAGATGAAAGATGAGTCAGAATATTACACAATTTGAAATAAATTTTTATCCTTGGTGGGAAAGGAAAGGGAGGACTCAAAATGAAAAAGAGAAATAGGATTTATAGAAGGTATATATTCGAGACACTGTGAATAAATGAAAACTGAGGATATAAGATGGCGTATTAAAGAAAAATTAAATGTCAAAAGACTCAGTATGTAGAAATGTATATAAGAAATATATGTTGTAAGATGTGAGATAAAAAGATACGTCAAATATGACTTTACCATGTTCAATGTTTTTCAATTATATATTTGATAAAATTTGTAAAAAAAATAAAATAAAATCTGTGGGGATTTGCTTAATCACCATGGCAGAAAGAGGGTGCAACCCATTTAATAACCACTAGGCTTAGTGATGGAAACTTTTCCCCACCCTGTTGTGTCTTCAAACAGTCACTAAAAGTACGGTTGTAAGTCAGAGGACTAACTGTAGGTCCATTTTCTGTACAGGTCCTTTTGTCTCTCACTGGAAAACCTGTATTCCCATTCATTTCCCCCCCACTGCATTTAAACATGAGCCAGCCGTGTGTGCCAGCAGCCAAAAAAAGCTAGTACGATCCTGGGTTGTATAAGCAGAGGCATAGAATCAAAATCACATGAAGGATTAGTATCGCTTTGTAAAGCCTTAGTAAGGCCACACCTGGAATCCTGCATCCAGTTTGGGTCACCACATTACAAAAAAAAAAAAAAAAAANATAAAAAAAAAAAAAAAAAAAGATTTTGAGACTTTGGAGGGAAAATGCAGAAAAGGGCAACTAAGAGGATTAAAAGGCCTAGAGATTAAAACGTAGGAAGAACGGTTGCAGGATTTGGCTTTGGCTAGTTAGAGAAAAGAAGAATTAGGGAAGACATGGTAGCAATCTTCCAGTATTTGAGGGGCTGCCTGCCAAGAAGAGGGGGTCAATTTATTTAGCAAAGCATCTGAAGGCAGGACAAGAAACAACAGATGGAAACTAACCAAGGAGAGAAGCAACCTGGAATGAAGAAGAAACGTCCTAACAGTGAGGACAATTAATCAGTGGAACTGCTTGCCACCAGAAATTGTGGGTGCTCCATCACTGGAGGTTTTGAAGAAGAAATTGGACCGCCACCTGTCTGAAATGGTATAGGGTCTCCTGCTTGAGCAGGAGGCTGGACTAGATTACCTCCAAAGTCCCTTCCAGCTCTATTCAGACAAAGAGAAAAAACCAAGTTGAATTTCTAAAAAAGGAGAGCTCCACTTCCCAAACTGTGAACAAATTTTTGACCTGAAAATAAATAAATAAAAACATTTTCAAAGTTAAACCTAATTGCTCTCCAAATATGTCTGTCTTCCTTACATTACTGGAAAAGGTCCATGGGGCTTTGATCTCCCAGCCCAAAGCCATGTGCACTCAGCCGATTGAGTGCCCTGCCTGTATGACGAGTAGGTTGCTTCTTTGGAAAAGTACCAAGAAGGTCAGTGGATTTAGATCAGTTGAATTACAGAGCTTGTGTTCTCATCATCTCTGTCCACACCTGTTTTGGGTGCCAGTCTAACTCATGCAGCAGGAAAATTAATGAGAAGAGAAGAGAACTGAGAATAGAATAGAATAGAATAGAGAACAGAATAAAGTAAAGAGAAGAGAGAAAAGAGAACAGAAAATAGAAGCAAACAGAATTGAGAATACAATAGACTAGAATACAATAGAAGATAGAAGTGAACAGAATTGAGAAGAGAATAAAGTAGAAGAGAATAGAACAGAAAATAGAAGAGAACAGGACTGAGAAGAGAACAGAGAAGAAAATAAAGCAGAAGAGAACAGAACTGAGAATAGAATAGAACAGAAAAGAGAAGAGAATAAAGTAGAAGAGAACAGAACAGAAAATGCAAGAGAACAGAATTGAAAATAGAATAAACCAGTGGTCCCCAGCCTTTTTTGTACCAGGGACCAGTTTCACGATTATTCATTCTTCCACGGACCGGTACCTGAGTNGACCAGTTTCACGATTATTCATTCTTCCACGGACCGGTACCTGAGTAACGCGAGACTCCACCGCCATCGGGACGGCTCTTCGTTTGAAGCTGCCCGCCCCCTTCGACGAAACTAAGGTGCGAGGATTCCTTCAGCACCCAAATGCTGCTTTCCAACCGAAAACCCGGAAGCGCTGTCGAAACAAGATGGCAGCACCCAAGCTTTGCGGCCTGGTACAAAATGATCCATGGACCGGTGGTTGGGGACCTCTGGAATAAAACAGAAAACAAAAAAGAAAATAGAATAGAATAGAATTCAGAATTAAAAGAGAAGAGAAAATAGAAGAGAACAGAATTGACAAAATAGAGTAAACTAGAATACAATAAACTAGAAGAGAAGAGAAGATAGAAAAGAAGTGAACAGGATTGAGAATAGAATTGGGAATAGAATAGAACAGAAAATAGAATAGAATTCAGAGTTAGAAGAAAAAATAGAAGAGAAATGAGAATACAACAGAAGAGAAGAGAAGTGAATATAACTGAGAAGAGAATAGAGAATAGAATAGAATAGAATAGAGTAGAACAGAAAACCTTGTTTTCTACTTTATTCTATTCTTTTTTTAGAACAGAACAGAATTGAGAACAGAACAAAACAGCACAGAGAATAGAACAGAACAGAATAGATGAGATGTCAAGTTATTTGTGAAAATAATACAAATAGTCTTTGACTTTACGGCCACAATTGTGCCCATATTTTATGTCACAAAGGAAAACATTCATAAAGGAAGTTTGTTCCCATTTGATCACCTTTCTAGCCCCCGCTGTTAAGTGAATCACTGCCATTGTTAAATGAGTCACATGGTCATTAAGTGGATCTGGTTTCCTCATGGACTTTGCTGGCCAGAAAGTCGCCAAATGGGATCACACGACTCGGGGACTCCACGTCCGTCATAAATATGATCCAGATGCCAAGAGTCTTCCTTCCTCTCTCTCAATCTCATCTCCTTCCTTTTCTCTCTATCTTGTGTCCTTCCTTCCTTCCTTCCTTCCTCTCTATTTTGTAACCTACCTTCCTTCCTTCCTTCCTTCCTTCCTTCCTTCCTTCCTTCCTTCCTTCCTTCCTTCCTTCCTTCCTTCCTTCCTTCCTTCCTTCCTTCCTTCCTTCCTTCCTTCCTTCCCAAGCACAGGCTGATTCTGCCCACTACTAGCAGTTTGATCCTGATCAGCTCCAGGTTGACCCAAGCCTTTCTATCCTTCCTTCTAAGGTGGGTAAAATGAGGAGCCAGATTGTTGGGGGCAAGAGGCTGACTCTGTAAACTGCTTAGAGGGGGCTGTAAAAGCCCTGTTAAGCTGTGTATAAGTCTAAAGGCTTATTGCTCTTGCTATATCAATAAAGAAATAAATAAACCAAAAATGGTTTTATGCAATTAGGAGCAGGTGGCTCTTTCTTTTGAAGCCAAACCAGCCAATTGAAACCTGGGCTGCCTCCAAATCTCATTTCTCGCCCAAGGCATGGGAGACATGGCTATAATTTATCCGTGGTAGGTGTGTGGCCATGTAAGCCTTCCTGGGAGGAGTTGCTTGGTATGTCTCAGCCCGTCGAAGGCACCAGCTCGCCAGAAACCTTCCTTGCCTGGTTGCATTCTGAGCTCACTGCCCCAGGTTCCCAAATGGCAACCTATAAAGTCTCGGTGGCCACCGGCGACATGATCTTAGCTGGCAGCTACAGCACCATTTCCATCACTCTGGTGGGTGAACGGGCAGAAAGCGCCAAGCAGCGCCTGGACAAGCTGGGGAAAGATTTTGTCCCCGGAGCTGTGAGTATCTGGAGAAGAGGGGCTTCGAAAGGGGTTCTGCCAGGGGGTGGTGACGGGGGGAGGGAGGTATCCTTGGGGCTCTCTGAGCAGGCTGGTTTTCTCCCAGACGTCTTGTGACCAGGCTTGGGGACATCATCAGGGCTGGAAAGTAGTGGGGTGTGTGGAGAAGGAGATGGAGATGGAGGAGGAGGAGGAGGAAGAAGAAGAAAAGAAGGAGAAGAGGACGAGGAGAAGGAGGAGGAGGAGAAAAAGAAGAAAGTGGAAGTAATGTAACCAGTACTTGAAGGGTTTGTGGGATTTGCACTCTGTTTATATACAAGTGGTCTTGCCATGTCAGTTTGGATGGGAGTGTTGGTTTCTTCTTGGTAGTTGCTTGATTGAACTTTTGTTTCCTGTGTGATTGTTTGGCTGAATTGGGAATGGCAAACCACCTATACATAAACAGAGAGCAAACCCCACTCCCTTTTGGCACTGATGAGGTTCCCCAGTCGGGTCATGAAACATCTGCAAGAAAACAACCAGTCAGAGAGCACCAAGGACACCACCGTCCTCCTCCTCCTCTCCCTCCACCCCTCCTCCTCCGCCACTGTGGAGAAGCACTGATGATGTTCCCTAGCTGGGTTATTAAATGTCTTCAAGAAAGCAGCCAAGCTCAAAGAGCATCAAAGACCCCACAGTCCTCCTCCTCCTCTTCCTCCTCTCCACAAACCCCGCTCCCTTCTAGCACTGATGATGTTGCCTAGTTGGGCCATGAAACATATGCAAGAAAACAATCAAAGCCAGAGAGCACCAAGGGCTCCACAGTCCTCCCTCTTCCTTCCTCTTCCTCTTCCTCCTCCTTCTTTCTAAAAACCCCACCTCCCTCCCAGCACTGATGATGTTACCCAGTTGGGTTATGGAATGTCTGCAAGAAAGCAGTCAAACTCAGAAGGCACCAAGAACCCCACAATCTTCCTCCTCCTCTTCTCTGCAAACTCACCTCCCTTCTAGCATTGATGATCCTTTCTCCCTCCCTCCCCCTCCCCCTCCTCCTCTCCACAAACCCCACTCCCTTCTAGCACTGATGATGTTGCCCAGTTGGGCCATGAAATGTCTGCAAGAAAACAAAGCCAGAGAGCACCAAGGACCCTGTAGCCCTCCTCTTCCTACTCCTCCACTTCCTCCTCTTCCTCCTCTTCCTCTACCACCACAACAACCTCGGTCCCTTCTGGCACTGATAAGGTTCCCTAGCTGGGTCATGAAACATATGCAAGAAAACCACTCAGCTCAGGGAGCACCCAGGACCTCCCACCTTAAGCCTGAAAAACAAAGATTATCTTCCATAATTAGAGAGAGGAAATTGGCCAATATTTCTGGGGGAGCCTTGTAATTTTCTGACGCTTATTAAAAGTTGCTAAATCTTCTTGGGGGTGGAGGCCACGGGGGAAGGAAAGCTTCTAGTTTTTTTAAAGAGGGGGAGGGACGTTTAATACCAGGCTGAATTAGATTTCTCTGCAATGGAGAAATGACTCGGCCGGGTCACTCCATCCAACCATTTTAATTGCTTTGTAGAAGACCAAGAGAACCATTTTGGGGTAGCCATGAAGGCACCAGGCTGGAAAGTGGGAGGTTTGGGAGTTCTAGTCCTGCCTTGGGCATGAAGTCAGCTGGGAGATCTTGTGCCAGCCACCTCCTCTCAGCCCTAGAAATGTCAAAGGGAGGAGGGAAGAAGGGAGAGGGAGGAAAAGAAGGGAAGGAAGGAGAAAGGGAGAGCGGAAGGAAGTGAGAGAGGGAGGGAAGAAAGGAGGGAATGAGGAATCAGGGAGGGAGGGAGGGAGGAAGGAAGGAGGAATGAATCAAGGAGAAAGGAAGGAAGGAGGGATGGATGGAAGAAGGGAGGAAGGGAGAGATGAAGGAAGAAAGGAGGGAGGAAGGAGGGAGGGAGGAAAGGGGAAGGAAAGAGGGAGGCATGAATCAGAGAGGAAGGGAGGGAGGGAGGGAGAGAGGAAGGAAGGAAGAAGGAGGGAGGAAGGGAAAGAGGAAGGGAGAGAGGAAGGAAGGAGCACCCAGAAGCTTCCCACAGAGATGGCTCACCTGGATGTTGTGACTGTTGTTGGACTGGCAAAGTTGTAAGCGTAGAGCAGAGAAGCTGAGATGCCTCAGAAGCCCAGATTCACACACAAAGACCCCCCACCCTCCCTCCCACCCACCCAATTTCCATCAGACTTCATCCAACAGCCAGAAAACGTACAATCAGAATAGAGCTGGAAGGGACCTTAAGAAGCCTTCTAGTCTAACCCCTACCCCACCCCCACCCCCGCTGAGGCAGGAGACTTTATGCCATTCCAGACCCCTGGCTTCCAGGTCTCTTCTATGAAATCCTCCCTCCCATGACAGAGCACCCCCAACCTCTGGTGGCAGGCAGTTCCACCAGCTAACTGCCCTCCCGTGTCAAGGAAGTTTCTGCTTCATTCCAGACGGATCATCTGTTGGTTTATCCGGCCTGCCTAATCCTTGTCTAACGTTTTGTGTCCAGGTGGACGAATACGACGTGCCCTGTGAGAAGGACCTGGGGCCCATCGTCCTCATCCGCCTTCACAAGGAGCCCTACCTCTTCTTCCCCAAGGACAACTGGTTCTGCAGCTACGTCAGCGTGAAGACGCCTGTGGGGGAGACCTACCACTTCCCCTCCTATCAGTGGCTGGAGGGCTACTGCACCCTGACTCTGCGCGAAGGGACAGGTGGGGCCGCTTTCCACTCTCCTCCCCCCCCCACATACATGCACACCTGGGAGGGAGGGAAGGAGGGGAGAAGGCAGGTGAGCCAGCCCCTTGGCCCCAGACCCAGCTGGGTGGGTGGGTGGGGTCTCNAGCCCCTTGGCCCCAGACCCAGCTGGGTGGGTGGGTGGGGTCTCTCTGCAGAGGGATCTTCAAGATACGGCGGAACATGGCCCGGGTATAGGGATTAAGAAGTTGCTCATTGCAACACCGGGAGTCTGTGAGTTCTAATCCTGCCGTCAGCACGAAAGCCTGCTAGGCGACTATCAGCCAGTCCCTCTCTCTCAGCCCAACCCACCTCACAGGGTTGTTGTTATGGGGGAAAACAGGAGGAGCAAAGAGTATTTCAATGAAGGCAGCCAGGTGCATGGTGTTGCAATAACCAGCCGCCCCAGCACCCTTGCTGGCTGGGGATTAGCTATATCCGGGTGCCAAGCCAGATATGCGTAGGATTGAAAGATTCAGGATTTAGCCTTAGCTTGTGAAAAAGAGTGTCTCTGAGCATACTAAGAGTCTCCAGGACATCAACAACTGCCCTGGTGCATTAGGGAAGGCTGGGCCCATGGGCATGAAGGTACTTCGAGTTTTGTGGAGGCCGTGACCCCCATGGTGACACCCCATCTCCAACCGGCCTTCGGGTCTCCTTTCCTGCAGCCAAAACAGTCGAAGACGATGCGGGGAATCCCGCCATGTTGGAGCACCGCAGGAAAGAGCTGGCCAAGCGGCAGGAGAGCTATGGGTGAGTGAAGCAAACCCCCCCTCCCCACTCTCTCTGGTCCCCACTAGGACCCCACCCCCAAAAGCTGCCACCCTGAGCCCCGGAAGTCAAAAGGGCCAGGAAGTGGGAGTCAAAGGGACGGAGAAGCCGTCACTACCTTGAGCTGCTAGGTTTCTACAGGCAGGGAGCGGATGCTTCGCCGTTCCATTTCCCCCTTTTGAGGCTGAATTTGGGGGGAGAGACCACAAACCCACCTCTCCTCCCCCTGGAAGAACGGAGGTTGTGATCTTTACACAAGGTTGAGTGGACACAATGGAGTCTGTGTGCCTGCGTGTGTGTGCGTGTGCATTTGTTGAACTGTATTTGTGGGTTTGTGTGGGTCAGTGTGTGTGCATCTTTATGTGTCTGTATCGGCGGGTTTATGTGTTTTTTGTGTGAGTCGGTATGTGTGCATTTGTGTGTGTCTGTATCTGTGTGTTTGTAGTTTGCGTGGGTTTGTCTCTGTGTGTTTGTATGTATCTGGGTCTGTACCCGTGTTTGTGTGTCTGTGTGACTTTATGTGGGTCTGCATCTGTGTGTCTGTGAGTTTCTTTGGGTCAGGATGTGTGTTTGTAGTTTGTACGGGCGTGTTTGTGTGTATTTGGGTCTGTATGCATGTTTGTGTGTCTGAATCTGTGTGGGGGGGTGTTTTTGTGTGGGTCTGTTTGTGTGTCTATATCTGTGTTTGTGGGTTTGTGTGTGTAAGTTTGTGTGTCTGGATCTGGGTCTGAATGCAGGTTTCTGTGTCTGTATCTCTGTGTGTGTATGTTTGTGTGGGTCCATGTGCGTTTGTGTGTCTGTGTTTTTGTGTGTGCTTATTTCTATGTGTTGATGTGTCAGTGCTTCTCTGCCTGTGTATTTATGTGCCTGTGTCCCTGTGTATTTCTGCATACATCTGTTTATCTGTGTGGCTCTGTGTGTTTGGGCTTGCGTGTGTGTGTGTGTGTCTGTGTCTGTGTAGTACAAAGGAGAATGCTGAACTCACAACTGCAACTGAACACTCAAAGCTGCCATTATCACAGAAAGATGTGCGGAATTGTACATTTCCATCTCCAATCTGGTGCCCACCCACTCCCCGAGGTCCTTTTGGACTTCAACTCCCATATTCTCCATGCACCAACAACCTTGCAACCCAGCCAGGGGTGGGATTCTTCCGGTTCAGACTGGTTCAGTTGAGCTGGTTGTTAAGATTTTGCGCAGTTCGGTAGAACTGGTAAATTGTTCCCCTGGCTGGCCCCGCCCCTCTCTGCCTGCCCCTCCCCTCCCCGCCCAGTCAGTCCTTATTGTGCATGTGCGACATCGCTGATTGCATTCTCCCCCACCCACCCTGCCCAGTCACTCCTTATGGCATTTCTTTCTCCACTCCTGATGATCAGCTGTTCTGACGATCAGCTGTTCCAACAATCAGCTGCGCTGTGATCTCCCTTGCTGTCTTACTGCTTCACCCAGGAGGTTTCCCTGAGGCCCAGGAGACAAAAGGATGGGCCATGCCCATCTAGCCACGCCAATCACATGGCCATGCCCATCTAGCCACGCCCACAGAACCAGTAGTAAAAAATATTCGCAACCCATACCTGCCTGTTGTATCAGGTAGCCAGGAGTTTCCTAGTCTCTTTTGTGTGTGTCTGTGCCTGTGTATGTTTTATGTTTTGGGTATGAGTTTGTCTGATTTAAAAAAAAAACTTTGGGGCTGGATTTTTCTCACCACAGCTGGAAGAAGTATGCTCCGGGCTGGCCAAGATGCATCAATGCTCACACCATCGACGACCTGCATTCAAATTCAAAGTACATGCTCAGCAAAACTGCCGTCTTTGCCNAGATGCATCAATGCTCACACCATCGACGACCTGCATTCAAATTCAAAGTACACGCTCAGCAAAACTGCCGTCTTTGCCGTGCGCACCCTCAAGTCGTGAGTAATGGATGTGGTGGCTCAGGATCTGAAGCAGAGCAAATTAAGAGAGCGGGAAGGGACCTTGGAGGTTGTCTAGACCAACCCTCTGCTTGAGCAGGGCAGCCAATAGCATTTCAGACAAAGGGCCATCCAGTTTTGTCTGAAAAACTCCAATAACAGAGCTCCCAGTAGAGGCAAGCTGTTCCACTGATTAATTGTTCTAGACATTCAGCATTTTAGGTCTCTCTCTCTCTCTCCTAGTAAAACAGAGAGGATAACATAGGTTGGAAACGCAGCTTGGGAGATGTACCTTGAGGGCATCTAATCTCACCCTCCACCAAGGGTATGGGTTCAAAGCCAAGATCCCAAAGGAAATTTTTCACCACCTTTGAGGACATTTGCCATTGAAATGAAACAAGAATGATGTACGGTTACAATTCCAAAGGTGGCTAGCGCAGTCAGGATCAGCCTTAGCAACTTGGAAGTTGTGTGGAGTTCAACTCCCACAATCCTCCCTGCCAGTTCCCCTGTTCTTGTCCTTCCTCGCAGGGAGATTGAACTGAGACTGAAGGGCTTCTCTGACCTCGTGGAATCATGGGAGAGCCTGGATGATCTCCGCAAAATCTTTTGGTTTCACAAAACTCCCGTCACAGGTGGGTCTCCCTTTCGCCAAGTGATCCAAAAACAGCCAGCAGAGATGATGGGGGGAGAGAGAAAGAGAGAGAGAGGGAGGGAAGGAGGGAGGGAGAGGGGAGGGACAGGGCAGAGGATGAGAGAGAGAGGAAGGGAGGGAGAGGGAAAAGGAGAGAGAGGGGGGAAATTGACAGACACACAGACAGATATAGATGATATATAGATAAATATAACGGATGGATGGATGGATAGATAGATAGATAGATAGGCACACAGACAGACAGACAGAAAGACATAGATTATATAAAGATAAATATGATGGATGGATGGAGATAGATGGATGGATGGATAGATAGATAGATAGATAGATAGATAGATAGATAGATAGATAGATAGATAGATAGATAGATAAATAGATAGATGGATGGATGGATGATAGGATGGACGGATGATAAATGACTATAAACAAGAGAGACACAAATGGTTTTCCTCCCTCCTATAGTCTCAATATTATTTAGCTTTCTTGGATTATTCCTGGAGATTAGAAAAGAAAGAAAGAAAGAAAGAGAACTGGTTTTCCTCTCCCATTTCCTCCATTCCACCTATAATTTTATGCATTTCCAACGTGCTTTCTATTTTTCTCCTTTTTTCCTAAGTCCCCAAACACCCAAACATTGTCCTTTATTATTTTTTCCTCTCTCTCTCACCAAAGATGCATTGCTTGTTCATGTGCCCTGTGGCTGCCTGGTCTTTCCTTGCTTCCAACCATAAAACGGGCAGGATAGAACTTTGACAAATAAATACAATCAATTATTTTTGAAGGAAAATATAAAAAGGATGGTTAGATATGTTTATTTCCCTTGGATATTAAAAGAATATTGAGCACCCCTGGCCAATTGCAAGACATGTTGGATTAACCTCTCTCTTGCAATACAGCTAGTTCTTCACTGATCCCCCATGAAGCCCAAAACCTATTTCTTAAGTGAGATATTTCTTAAGGTTATGACCTTTCTGGCCAATGTCATGAAGTGAATCATTGAGGTTGTTAAGCAAGTGACACCACTGTTAAGTGAATCTGGCTTCCCAGCCATCTTTGCTCATCAGATGACAACTGTCGTAAATACAATGCCAGTCCTCCAAATTAAGATGTGTGGTTATCTTGAGGGACTGTTTGAGATTCATTACTGGCTGGGAATGAAAATAACTCCCAGCATTGCAATAAAACAAGACTTGTTCTTTAAAATAAGCGTGTGCATAATTACGGTCTTGGAAGCCTTGGTCAGAACAAGAGGCAGGATAGGTGGGGCCCTTCGCTGAACCAGTAATTAAAAATGATAAAATTAGCAACCAGTTCTTCCGAACCATGGCGAACCGGTAGCAGCCCAACCCTGATCCTGTCCTACCCTTCCCTTTCCCTTTCTTTCCTTCTCAAATGCCTCCATATTTAGCTGTGGCAAGGAGGCCCTCACAACCTTCTCTAAGAAGCCTTTCTATAAATCCAGAATACGTCATGGATCATTGGATGGACGATGATTTCTTCGGGTACCAGTTCCTCAATGGAGTCAACCCTGTCCTGCTCCGCAAATGCACCGAGATCCCTCCAAATCTCCCTGTGACGGAAGAGATGGTGGCTGGAAGCTTGGGGAAATCCACCCTTGAGGAAGAACTGAAGGTAACTTAGGTGTCCCATCAGATGGGTGGGAGAAGATGGAGACCATTTGGGGATTTGGGGAACCTTCCAAGGACCAGTAAAAGGAGAATATTTGTAGCTCGGGGTGCCTAACTTCCAAGGAGATCTCACAAGAATCTGAGTTTAACAGATAACAGATTAACAGAGTTGGGAAGGAACCATGGAGGTCATCTAGTCCAACCCCCACCCCACCCAAGTAGGAGACCCTACACTCTTTCTAACAGATGGCAGTCCAATCTCTTCTTGAAAGCCTCCAGGGATGAAGCTCCTACAAATTCTGAAATAAACTTCTGTTCCATCGGTTGATTGTTCTCACTGTCAGAAAATTCCTCCTTATTTCCAGGTTGAATCTCTCCTTGTTCAATTTCCATCCATTGTTCCTTCTCTGGCCTTTGGGTGCTTTAGCAAATAGCTTGACCCCCTTCCTCCTCTCTGTGGCAGCTCCTCAAACATTGGAAGACTGCTATCATGTCCTGGTCCTTCTTTTCTCTAGATTAGCCATACCCAATTCCTGCAACCGTTCATTGTATGTTTTAGCTTCCAGTCCCCTCATCATCCTGGTTGCTCTTCTCTGCACTTTTTCGAGAGTCTCAACATCTTTTTTACAGTGTGGTGACCAAAACTGGATGCAGTCCTCTAGGTGTGGCCTTACTAGGGCATTATAGCAGGGGTCTTCAAACTTGATAGATTTAAGACTTGTGGACTTCAAATCCCAGAATCCTCCTCCAGTCATGTTAGCTGAGGGATTCTGAGAATTGAAGTCCACAAGTTTTAAACTTGCCAAGTTTGAAGACCCTTGCTTTATAGAGTGGTGTTAGTACCTCTCTTGATCTGGATTGTATCCTTCTGTTAATGCAACTTATGATTGTTTGAGTTGGAGGATGCTAAATCAGAATAGAATTCAGATTGAGAAAATGGGGCCCTCATGGTAGAACCCAAAACACATTCTTCCATGTTATTCCCCCCTTTCTAAAATGGGAACAACACTGGACGGGCCTCCCCTGATGGTTGCGAAAGAGAAGAAGACCTGAATCCTTCAGGTCCCAACCGGGAAATCTGGATTTTCCAGAATTGCAGACCTATGCTGAGTTCACACCCATCTTCCTTCATCTCCTTCTCTCCTACCCAGAAGGGGAACCTCTTCATTGCTGACTACAAGATTCTAGAGGACATCCCAACCTCCAAACTGAATGGGAAGCACCAGTATCTTGCAGCCCCAATTTGCCTGTTGTATCTCAACTCGGAGCAACAGATGATGCCGATAGCTATCCAGGTGACAGTGTTGATCAGTGGTTCTCAATCTTGGTCCATCAAAGATGGGTGGAGATAGAGTGGACTTCAGGTCCCACAATTCCATGCTTAAGTTAGGTGGACTTCAACTCCTAGTATTCCATATTTAAGATAGGTGGACTTCAAGTCCCAGAATTCCATGGCTCAAATAGGTGGAATTCAACTCTCAGAATTGCATGTTTAAGGTTGGTGAATTCAACTCCCAGAATCCCAGGTTCCAGATAGGTGGACTTCAACTCCCAGAATTCCATGTTTATAACAGGTAAACTTCAAGTCCTAGAATTCCAGGTTTAAAGTTGGTGGACGTCAATGCCAGAATTCCAGGTTCCAGATGAATGGACTTCAAGTCCCAGAATTCTGTGCTTAAGGACTGTGGGGTCCTGGGTGCTGTCTGAGCTTGGTTGTTTTTCTTGCAGACATTTCTTGACCAAACTAGGGAACATCATCAGTACTATGATTGATTGGGGTTTGAGAGGAGGACCAGGAGAAGGAGGAGAGGGAGGGGGAGGATGCTGATGATTGTGGGGTCCTTGGGTCCTCTCAACTTGATTGTTTTCTTGCAGATGTTTCATGACCCAAGTAGATAACATCAGCAGTGCTAGAAGGGAGTGGGGTTTGTGGAATGATGGGAAGGGGAGGACCATGGGCTCCTTGGTTCGCTTTGAGTTTGGCTGTTTCCTTGCAGACATTTCATTACCCAACTAGGGAACATTATCAGTGCTTGAAGGAGATGGAGTTTGGGAAGAAGAGGAGGAGGAGCAGGAGGAGAAAATGATGGTCCCTAATCTTGGTGGATTTCTTAGAGATGTTTCATGACCCAACTACATCAGTGCTAGAAGGGAGTGGGGTTTGCTCTCTCTTTATAGACAATTGGAAACCAGTTGAGTCCACACAGAGCTATTGGATGAAGCTGAATGTGCTGAAATCCACTTTCTCCTTCCTCTTCCCAGCTGAGCCAGACCCATAGCATAGAAAGCCCCATCTTCCTGCCCACAGACCGTAAGTGGGACTGGACTTTAGCCAAGATCTGGGTGCGAATGGCCAACTTCCACGTCCATGAGGTCATTACCCACCTCTTGGAAGCACATTTTCACTGTGAGGTCTACGTCATGGCTACTCTTCGGCAGCTTCCCATGTGTCACCCTATTTACAAGGTAATGGTCTTGAGAATGGGGGGGGGGCTCCCAGCATGGGCTGGGCCTTGTGCACTTTTTGGGGGTGGGCATGGTGGGTTCCCAGAAATAATCTGGAGGGAGTTAAAAATAGAATTTTAGAGGCCACCTTGGTTTTGTTTCTGAAGATGGGTTTGTTGCCTTCATACTGGGAGTTGATTATGGAGACTTTGAAAAGTCAAGGTTGATCTCATAAACTTCTTTGGAGTCTACTACATCACTGTTTTTTAAACTTGGCCCCTTTAAGATGAGGAAACTTCAACTCCCAGTATTCCCCAAATTATATTCCATGGTGAAGTCTAACCAGCATCCCTCCCTCCCTCCCTTCTTTTCTCTTTTTCTTTCTCCCTTCTTCCCATCCTCTCCCTCCCCTCCTTCTTTCCTTCTTCATTTTCCCTTCCATCCTCCCTTCTCTGTTCCTCCTTCCTTCCCTCCCTCCCTTCCTTCTTTTCTATTTTCCCCCTTCTCCCTTCCTCCCTTCCTTCTTCATTTTCCCTCCCATCCTCCCTTCTGTTTCTCCTTCCTTCCTTCTTTCTTTCCTTCCTTCCCTCCCTTCCTCCTTTCTTTTCTATTTTCCTACCATCTCTCTCTCCTCCCTCCCTTTCTTCTTCTCCATTTTCCCTCCCATCCTCCCTTCCTTTTCTCCTCCCTCCCTCCCTCCCTCCCTTATTTTCTATTTTTCTTCCTTCTTTCCTCCCTCCCTCTATTCTATCTCATTCCTTCCTTCCTTATTTTCAATTTCTTCCCTCCCTTCCTCTTTTCTACCTCCCTCTCTCCCTTATTTTATATTTTCCTTCCTGCCTTCCATCCTCCTTTCTATCTCTCTCTCTCCTTCCTTCCTTCTTTCTTTCTCTTTCTTTCACTCTCTCTCCTCCCTCCCTCCCTTTTTTCTATCTCATTCCTTCCTTCCTTATTTTCAATTTCTTCCCTCCCTTCCTCTTTTCTATCTCTCCCCTTCCTTCCCTTATTTTCTATTTTCCTTCTTTCCTCCCATCCTCCCTTCTATCTGTCTCTCTTTCTTTTTTATTCCTTCCTTCCTTCCTTTCTCTTTCTTTCTTTCTCTCTCCTTCCTCCCTCCCTTCCTCTTTTCTATTTCTCCTCCCTCCCTCCCCTCCCCTTTCCTTTCCTTCCATCCTTTTTTCTTTATTTCAGCTCCTGATACCCCATACCCGGTACACTCTCCATATTAATACACTTGCTCGTACCAGTCTCATCCAGCCCGGTGGAGTCTTTGATAAGGTAAGAAATCTTCCAAACGAGGAGACATTTTGACGACAGAAAGGCTGGCCTTCTAATTCTACCTCAAGAGTTCAGCCAAAGAACACAACTTCACACACGCAACTTCTAGAGCCTGCCAACCAATCCACTTTGCTTTTACTGAGTCTTATTTTTTGTCAGTTTGAAATATAATTCCTGTGAGTGTCTAACATTCATCACTCTGCCCTTGTTTTGAATAGCTCCGTGTTTCTCTATATGGTCCTTCAAACCAGCGTTTCTTAGCTTTGGCAACTTTAAGACGTGGGGACTTCAACTCCCAGAATGCCTCATCTGGCTAGGGAATTCTGGGAGTTGAAGTCCACAAGCCTTATGGGTTATCTTGAGACACGCTAGTCTGAATGAGAGAAATGTAAAAATACAACTCTATTCAACTCTACTAAAAGCAGTTGGTGATGGAGAAGCAGTTGAAGATCTGGGCTTTCTAATGCAGAGATCTCCAAACTTGGCAACATTGTGAACTTCAACTCCCAGGATTCCACAGCTGGCTGAGGAATTCTGGGAGTTGAAGTCCACACGTCTTAAAAGCTGCCCAGTTTTTGAGTCCCCAGTTTTAACAGATCAGAAATGTAGGCGATGAGAAACGCAGATGATTTAGAAGAAAGACCTCAATGAGGGTATAGAACAGTGGTTGCCCATGCCCCACGGGGAGGGGGCAATTTGATTTTTAATGGGGGCAATTAAAAATCAGTTATTAACTGAATTTTTGAAAGCCTGCTAACTGTTCTTATATATTTGTGATGAAACAGCTGTGTTTCATTCACCTATTCCCTGAACACCAAGGCCATAGTGAAGAAAGCTCAACAGTGGCTGCACTTCCTGCGGGTTCTCAGGAAGAATAATCTGGATAAGAAGCTGTTGCTGCTTCTATAAAGCTCTGTGGAGAGCCACTCTGACATACTGCGTGGTGTGTTCGGTTATTGCAGGCTTTCCACATTGAGGACAGGAAAAACTGCTTACAGGAGGCTGATAAAACAACAGCTCAAAGACTTCTTAGGTGTCCTCTGCCCCTCCCTGCGAAGGACTAGCCGCCGGTCCCGCCTGCAAAGCAGAATCCAAGCGCCATTATTACTGAAACCCTCACACCCTTATGCGCCAATTATTTTTTTGACCTGCTTTACCATCTGGATGGCGTTGTTATGGTCATAAATCCCAAACCATTAAGACTACAAAATAGTTCTTCCCTGGCCATCTTGAACCGCAACATAAACACAACCGTAGTCACCATACCTCCATTAAAGATGTGGAAAGATGTGAAATCTCAATACCCCGTTTCAGATGTGTAATAACATAGTTACAGTACAATCACTCTTGTGTATTATACTTCACTAAGTGTTTACAGTCAATGGTTGGATGTATTATTTGGTATATTCATAGATATTTACTCTCCAAATTGCAAATGGAAGATGTGAGTGCTCTATTTTTCTTTTCTTCATTCTTTTAAGTGCTCTGGTTTATTGTCTTGCGAAAAGCAGTTGCTGGGGTGCGTCCACAGTTTTTGTTGTACTCTGTACAATGACAATAAAGTTTCTTCATTCATTGTCGTTTGTTAAAGTGCATTCCTAGGGCCTGCCTGGTCTGGAAAAGGATATCCAGCTGGGGAGGAAGAGCAACTGCCTGACAATCAGATGTGTTCCACTAAGGATCACAGGATGCAGAGTCAGTCTCTCTCTCTCTCTCTCTCTCTTTCTCTCTCTCTCTCTCTCTCCCTCCCTCCCTCTCCCTCTCCCTCCCCAATGGGCTTTGATGCTGAGTTGTTTCAGAGAGAGCTGCTCTGTGAGAAGACAGCGGATGGCTACTGGGGGAAGCCTAGCAGTGAGGTTACAGAACCAGGACCCAAGTTTAAGGAAGAAATTGTTAGATTTACAGTTATTTTCCCAGGCCGTGTTTTACTTTTCCTCTCAGAGCAATCTGGGGCTGGGCCACGCCAAGTTCCTCAGTTACTTCTACTGTCTTTCGTTCTTTTATTGTTTTCTCTTTCACGGAGGCCATGTTCTTTGGAACCTTGTTTAAACTACTCGCGTGGAGGAACCTTTCAGGCAGTAGAGTACACTTTTTGAATAGTAAGAATTATATGTCACAGGGGTAGGAGGGGGCATCAGGATTTTAGAGATGCTTAGATGGGGCATGCCCCCCCCCAAAAAAAAAGTTTGGGAAACCACTGGTCTAGAAGGATGAATTGGAATCCAACCAGCACTCACTGGTCCCAGGTTCCCCTCCATCTTTTTCCATAGATGAGTTCCTTGGGCTTCTCTCGCTAGTGTTGAAGTATCCCATCTCATGGGAAGAGAGGAGGACCTGGGAGGACAGTCCCAAGCAGGGGTGGGATTCTATCAGTTTGGACCAGTCTGGGTGAACCGGCTGTTAAATTTGCATCTGGTTTGCCAAACCAGTATTTGAACTGACTGGCTGGCCCTGCCCAATTTGCCCCACCCCTCCCAGGAATCTCCATGCAGCCCATTTTCGATGGAGGTAATACAGGGTCCATGCAGAGGTTCTGGAGAGGGAAAAATGGGCCTTCTGGAAGTCTGGAAACAGGCCTTTTTCTGGCTTCCAGGGGGCCTCCGGAGGCTATTTTCACCCTCCCAGAAGCCTGAGGGAAGCCTCCGGAGTCTGGGGAAGGTAAAAAAACCAACCCTCTCAGAAGTTCCAGTAGGCCACGCCCATCATAGCCACGCCCACCCAGCAACCCGGCAATGAACCAGTCACTGGGATTTTTGAATCCCACCTCTGGTCCCCACTGATACCAGCTGATGGGTCCACCTCAGTTTCTCCTGGAAGAGAATTCGCTTTTCTTGGCAGTTGTGTTGACTTCAGCTTTTCCTTTCTCCAGGCCACAGTTACAGGCCGGGATGGCATGTTGAAATTGCTAGCCAAAGGGGTAGAAGTCTCCAACTACACCTCTCTCTGCCTCCCCGATGACCTTGAAGAAAGGGGCGTCTCCTCCTTGCCCAACTTCTACTACCGGGATGATGGGTTGAAGATCTGGGCCGCCATTGGGAAGTGAGTGAGCTTTGTGTAGTTGTGTTTTGGTGGGTTCTATCTTCAGGAGGACCAAAGGTGGGTCTGTCTGGCTGATGTTGTGGTTTGCTAGCAGCCTGTGCAGCCGGCAGCGGAATCAGATAGTGGGGAAGAACGGGGACCAGCCCAGGAGTCTGGAGAGGACTTGGACAAGGGCTTTGCCTATGGCTGATGCAAAGAGGGAGCCAAGACTATCTGGGAGTTGTATGCTAACTCCAGATCCTCCGGAGTCTGACAGCAGTGAGGCAGAGGAACAAAGGGAGCCTATTCCCAGTGCGCATGTGTGCAGAGCTGCTAGAAGGCAAGAGCAGCTGAGACCAAAGGGGCGACTCGGGAGTAAGGCTGGGAGGTGATTGCCCTTCCCATAAGGGATAAAGGACAGGCCAAGATGATGAAACCTGTGCAGGAAGCAAAGTCGTTCGTTCTGTTCGAATTAATTCTTGAAGTTCTGTGTGGACTTTGTACTTCTGTTGGGTTTTTTATAATTCATTTGGCAGTCTAGTTGTTGGCAGCAATCAAAGGAGAGAAAGGTGGGTGTTTATCTCGAGGGACTGTTTGGGACATTACCAGCTGGGAATGAAAATAATTCCCAGCATTGAAATAAAACAAGAGTTATTTTAACGAAGCAGGTGCTTAATTATGGTCTTAGGAAGCCTTTGTCAGAATAGCTGAAAAGTAAGCTCTAACTACAGGTGGTCCTCAATTTAGGACCAAAGTTGAATCCAAAATTCCCATTGCTAAGTGTTGTGGCTCACTGGTGGCTGGCAGAGCTGGCAGCAGAGTCGGACAGTAGCGAGGAGGTTTGGGAGGAATCCAGGCCAGTCCTGGAGGCTGAGGAGGGCTCGGATGAGGGCTCTGCATCAGAGGCAGAGATGGGGCCAGGGCAGGCTGGCAGTTATCATCTGCCTTTGGGTTCGGACAGCAGTGAGGCGGGGGAGCTTCTGGAACCGGTTCCCAGCCTGTGCATGTGCAGAGCTGCCAAAAGGAAGGCACAATTAAGAACTCACAGTTGACATTGGAGTAAGGCCACAGCTGGATGATGAATGGCCCCTCCCATAAGGATTAAAGGGGAGGGGGCTTTTGCAGGAAACAATTCATTTATTCATTCATTCCAGCCTCATGAAGATTTGTCTGTATAACCTAGAAACTCTGTGCTCAGCCCTTCCTTGTCAGCACTGAATGTGGAACTATTTACTGGGCAGCTTTCCAAGATAGATAAGGTCTGAGCTAATGATTATACCTTTGCAAGACTGTTTGCCAGGCTGTCGGCTGAATGTGAATGCAACAAATTCACATTCATTTAATAAAATAGATTTTGCCGCCACTCAGAGTTGGCTTACTGCTTTTTGGGGAAGCCTGGGACAGAACACTTAAGTGAAATGGAGGTGAAGTAAGTTTGGCCTCATTTGATGGCCATTTGGCCAGAGTTTGTTAAGCGAATCACTGCTATGGTCAAGTTAGTGAGGCGGTCGTTCAGTGACTTAGGCTGAGGAATCACATGACACACATGCACACACCCCGGGATACTGCAGCTGTCATAAGTACATGCCAGTTGCCAAACCTCTGAATTGTGATCACATGACTCCAGGGAATGCGGCAACGGTTGCCAAGGGTGAATAGAGGTCACGAGTCCATTCTTTCAGTGCCGTTGTAACTTTGAACGGGTCACTAAATGAATAATTGTAAGTCGAGGACCCTCTAGAAAACCCAGTGATCAGGTGAAATCCACTCAACCCTCTTTGACTCTCCAAATCCAAAGCCAGAGATTCTAAAATAGTGTTTTTCAAGACTAGGTTTTTATTTTTCCAAACTTGGCCACTTTAAGGTGAGTGGCCTTTAATTCCCCCATGCTGGCTGGGGGATTCTGGGAACTGAAGTCCACAGATAACAGATAATCAGAGTCAGAAGGGACCTTGTAGGTCATCTAGTCCAACCCCCCCGTCCAAACAGAAGACCCTATACTATTTCTGACAGATGGGAGTCCAATCTCTTCTTGAAAGTCTCAAGTAATGGTGCTCCCACAACTTCCGAGGGCAACTTCTGTTCCATCAGTTGATGGTTCTCCCTGTCAGAAAGTTTCTCCTTATTTCCAGGTTGAATCTTAAAGTATCCAAGTTTGAAACACACTGCCCTAAAATATTTTAGTACAAAGGGACATGATTATAGCTTTTCCTAAGAATAATTATCTGTCTCACTTACTTTGTTCTGTCAATTTCCACTCTCAAACAAAATCTCTCCAAACAAATGTAATTGTCACCCACAATCTTACCCTCGAGTCAAATTTGGAACCCTGAAAGCAAAAGGAGCTAACTTGACGAACAAGTACACAGGATAAACACGTAATAACATGGTGGGAAGAGACCTTGAAGGACTTCTAGTCCAACCCCCTCTTCAGGCAGGAAACTCTATTGTATGCCAGACAAATGGTTGTCCAATCTCTTCTTAAAAACGTCCAGTGTTGGAGCATCCACAACTTCTGGATGCAAGTTGTTCCCTGTTTTAACTGTCAGGAAATCTCTCCTTAGTTCCAAGTTGCTTCTCTCCTTGATTAGTTTCCATCCATCACTTCCAGAGAAAGAGAGTCAGAGAGAAAGACAGACAGACAGATGCAGACGCAAACACAGACAAACACAGAGAGAAAGAGACTGAAAGACAGAGACAGAGACAGACAGAGAGAGAGAGAAAGAGACAGACAGACAGACACACAGAGAAAGACTGACAGAGACAGACAGACAGAAAGACAGGCAGGCAGGCAGAGACCAAGAGATGACAGACAGACAGATATAGATAGATTAGATAGATGATAGATACAGTAGACAGACAGACTGACTGACTGACTGATTATGTTTTAGTTTATCCTGTGTGCATTGTTTAGCTGTGGGTGGAAAAATCCAAACATTTGTAACAGCAAAGCCCTCATTCTCCTGAACAAGTCCTCACTCAGAGGTTTGTCAAAATCATGCAATGTCCTCCCATCTCCTTCACAACCGGGTGCTTGTGCACCACAGTTTTATGGTGGAGGGGAAGGAAGCAGTGAGTTAAATCAGAGGGTGGGAAGGTCATTCCTTCCAAATCAAATGGTGTAATGTACTTTTGAGGCTGCAAAGGTTGTAAAAGTGCCTTCCAGCCCATGAGAATAAATCAAAGTGGCCAAGAACCCCATGGCACCCAAGAAGAAAAGAAAAAGAAAGGATAACTTCAATGTCCACCCACTCATTTCTCACTAGAAAGGCAAGTGGGATTCTTGGCCACTTTCATCCTGTTAACCCATGCCATGTTCCCTTTGACATAGACATACCAGCTGCCAAAATCCAGGAGCAAGAATAACAGAGTTGGAAGGGACCTCAGAGATCTTCTAGTCCAACCCCCTGCTCAAGCAGGAGACCCCATACCATTTCAGACAAATGGCTGTCCAATTTCTTCTTGAAAACCTCTGGTTGAGGGAGCACACACAATTTCTGTTCCCCTGGTTAATTGTTCTCATTGCTAGGACATTACTCCTTAGTTCCTGATCGGTTCTAGATTGGTGTGCAAGAATCTTCTAAAACTGAAGTCCCAATGGAGTTTCACCACTGCAGACCCCCAAACTTCTCTTCCCCTCCCCTTCTTTTTTTTTGCAAATGTGGGTCTCTCACAAAAAGACCCCCCCCACTCAGATGCTCCAAGTTGAATGTTTACGGTGATCCGTGAGCAACTTTTAACCAATGTGAAATCCTCAGGTAGAGATCAGTGATGGGATTCTACTGGTTCTCACCGGTTCTACTGAATCGGTAGTTCCAGTGAGCAGTTGGCACTCCCCACCCACCCACCCTTGCCCTTTCCTCTCCTATAATTCCTTGCTTTTTAGCTCAACTGATTTGTACAGTGCACACGAGACATGCAGGCATGTGCAAAGCATGCGCTCACCAAACAGTTGTTAAACTGGTTGCAACCCACCATTGGTGGAGATGTTTATTAACATCAGCCCTGCAAGCACAATCAGACACAGAAACAGACACTGGGTGTGCCTACAACTACTTTGATCTAAATTGTGGTAATAGCCCCATCTTAATCAAAGTAGTTTTAGCTCTAAGAGCCATCTATTTTGCAGACTGGCCCAGCTCATAAGGAAGAAAGTTGTGCTGAATGAGGATGATCAAAGTGAATCAAACATTCTTCCCAAAGGAATTGGGGTGGAAGGTGTTAATTACAGGTGTCACTGCAATTTTCCAGATAGGTTTCTTCAAATTCAGCCCAGTGGATTCCTTGGAGCCAAAACTTAGTTTCCCCCTCTTTAATTAGCAAAACTGGTGATTAAGAAAACACCTGGCGAGCTAAAATAATAATCTCAAACAGATAAAACTAGTTTAGAAGAGTTTAGGATACTGGGGTGTGTTTTTTTGGGAGGGTCAGAAGGTTTCTTGGCAAAGTTTCATTTCCTGAGAAGGTGTCCTAGATGCCTCCTTCAGAATTCTTGGACACATGGGAGTCTCTCCTTCCCGTTCTCCTCTTGTTTAGAACATTTTCAGGTACCAGTTTTGTGTGTGTATGTTTGTGTTTGTGAGGTCAGAAGTCCCAAAGGTGCTTTTTTTCAAGAGACCACCGGACTTCTTTTATTTTTTCTTGAAGAGGTTTCACTTCTCATCTGAGAAGCTTCTTCGGTTCTTCAGAACAAAGGAGACCAGTTCTTTAGAACTGAAGAAGTTTCTCAGATGAGAAGCAAAATGTCTTCAAGGAAAAACAAAGTCCAATTGTCTCTTGAAAAAAAACACCTTTGGGACAACCATGACCTGGATGACTGAGAATTTCCATAGACCTATAGTGTGGTCAGAAGGTTTCTTGACCAATTATTATTTTTTTGTCTCCTTCAAGATTGGACCTCCCCTTCCTCTGGAAGTCTCCCCTCTCTTTGCAATGTTCTCAGAAGACAGAACATCAGTAACTGAGCTTCTCCAAAGTCCAAAGTTGCATGGATACCTCTATCCATTTTCTCTTCTTTGAGCTGCAGTCAGAACTCCAAGGACTTGTGGGATTTAGGATCACGAAATAACTCAATTTTGCTTCGGTCATTTTCAGATTCGTCTCCAGCATTGTTGAATTCTACTACAAATCCGATGGTGCTGTCAAGAATGACCCTGAGCTACAAGCCTGGATTCATGAGATCTTCACGGAAGCTTTCTTGAGTAGAGCATCTTCAGGTAATGTTTGCCACTAGCCATCACCACCATCCTGGTCTCTCTTGAGGATCTCTCTGAATTCCTCAGCTAGAAGGTCAAATCCACACAGAGGGAACCAAGTTGGTTTCCTCCACACCATCTCTCCTTGGAGATGAGTTCCAGAATGTTCCTCTGCTGAGCGGACAAAAGAACTGTCTGGAAGAAGGTGTGCCATCCATATTGAGGCTCCTAATGCTTTCTGCTAAAAGGAAGGAGACCTTGGCTTGACTACCTTTGAGGTAAGTCCACCAGAAATTGGTGCTTCCCTTCTTCCTTCCTCTACCCACATTCCTGGTTTACTAGAGAAGTAGAAATTACATAGACAAACCAAATGGAATAATACTGTTTCCCAAATATGACCTACCCTGAAAGTAAGTCCTAGCTTGATTTTTACACATGCATTCATTATAAGTCCTACCCCCCAAATAAGCCCTAATTAAGATCCTGCCCACTCCAGAGTACACGGGTAGAAATTAAGCTAGGGTGGGGATGGTGGGTGGTGGAGTTGCCCTGCTACTTACCTTTGGACAGTTGTAACCAGGCCTTGCACACCTGCCACCCTGACACCTGCCTTGCCAGCCCATTTCTTCTGCAGCCGGCAAGGCTGACAAGGCTTTTCTGAAGGCCTCTGGGTCTGATAATAAAGCTCTGGATTGATCCGGAGTTATCAGCTATTATTGGCTGCAG
Organism: Laticauda laticaudata; assembly: GCA_004320025.1. NCBI lineage: Eukaryota > Metazoa > Chordata > Lepidosauria > Squamata > Elapidae > Laticauda > Laticauda laticaudata. Next base: position 27,151 of record BHFT01025952.1, read on the forward strand.
AAGCCTTCAGGAAAGCCTTACCAGCTGCAGAAGAAGAAATTCCTGAAGGCCTCTGACAGCAAAAAGGAGGCTGGGGTGACCTGCGCAAATGAGGTTAGTCAGTGGATGACTTCCCCTGAAAATAAGACCTGATGCCTTTTTTTTGGTGGCAAAAATATATAAGACAAGTTCTTATTTTTGGGAAAATGCAGTATATATTTGGTTGGACATCTGTCAGAATAAGATATATGGTCCACCATGCCTGAAGTTCTCAGCAATGCAGAAGTTATCTGACATTATATCGCCATGTGTAATGTTTTACGAGATTTCCATGCTCTCACCTCAGAGTGAGGGTAATTATCTCTTTTTTTACATTGCGTGATGTGGATTTTGTGTTGTGTTTTCAACTACCTTGATCCTCAGGAACTGATCATTGCATGGTTGTGGCTCAGCAGATGTAGGCATCCAATTGTTACTTGAACCCCATGAAGCAATGATCCTCAACCTTGGTAACTTTTAAGAGATGTGGCTAGGGAATTCTGAGAGTTGAAGACCACACCTCTTTAATTTACTGAGATTGAAGAACCCTTCCATAGAGCAACACCTGGTTATATATGTTTGATGAGTCCAAACTTTGTTCCTCCTCTTTAATTAACAAAGCTGGTGATTAAGAGAACACCTGGCAAGCTAAACATAATAATAAGTAAAATAGATAAACTGGTTTAGAAGTTTTTTGATACAGGTTTCTTTTGGAGGACCAAAAGGTATCTTGGCAAACTATCATTTCCTGGAAATGTGTCTTAGATGCCTCCTTCAGAATTCTTGGCCTCATGGTAGTCTCTCCTTCTCCTGTTGCTTAGAACATTTTCAGATACTGGTTTTGTATGTGTGGGCGTGTTTGTGGGGTCAGAAGTCCCAAAGATATTTTTTTCAAGAGGCCACTGGACTTTCTTTGTTTTTCCTTGAAGACATTTATTTCACTTCTCATCCAAGGAACTTCTTCAGTTCTTCAGGGCAAAGGAGACCAGTACTTTAGAACTGAAGAAGCTTTTCAGAAGAGAAGTGAAACATCTTAAAGGAAAAACAAAAAAAAGTTCATTTGCCTCTTGAAAAAGCACCTTTGGGACCCGGATGATGGAGAATCTCCATAGGACATTTAGTGCGGTCAAGTTTCTCGACGAATTATCATTTTTGGAAAGCTGTCAGATGCCTCCTTCAGGATTCTTGAATCTCATGGACCTCCCCTTCCTTCGAGAGGTCTCTTCTTGTTTAAAACACTTTCAGATACTGGTTTTGTGACAATGATAGGGCGAGGGTCATGCATCTTCCTGATCGATGCAACTTCTTCAGCCAATACCCAACATCCTGTCCCTCCCCCAACAGGTGTTCCATCCACCTTCGAAAGCAAAGCTCAGCTGATTAAGTTCCTTACCATGGTCATCTTCAACTGCTCTGCAAGGCATTCAGCAGTCAACAGTGGACAGGTAGGAGATACCTTCAGCAGATGGGTTTAATGGTACTTCTTCTAATTTTCATTCTTCGACCAGTGGTGGGATTCAACTGGTGTAATAATCAGTTTGGTGAGCATGTGTTTTGCATGCACAGCATTTGAAAATTGCCTGTTTTCAGCTCTAAAACTTCCCTTCTACTGCAGCCCTGATAAGTTAGACAGCTGAGGCGTGGCAATGCGCTATGCCACGCAAATCAGCTGAGCTACAAAACATGAAAATATAGGACAGACTAGGGCAGGGGCCAACGGATTACCAGAACTACCAATTCTCCCAAACCGGTCTGAACCATCTGAATCCCACCTCTGCCTTCATCCCTGGGATTAAGCAAGATTTGCAAGACTTGCTATAGAGCAGTGTTTCCCAATCTTGGGAACTTTCCGATGTGTGGACTTCAACTCCCAGAATTCTCCAGCCAGCCATGCAAGGCTGACTGGAGAATTCTAGGAGTTGAAGTCCACACACCTAAAAGTGACGGCTACCGAGTGTCCTTGAGCATCTCCTGAAACGTCAAGGAAGAGAAAGAGGCATTTGCTTTGCTACGTCCCCTTCCTGCACATTTTCGGATGGCAAGAAGTTCTGAATATTGCACTGTACAATGTCTTAGACTCACAAATATAACCTCATATTACACTCAAACTGGGCATTGGGGTTGTGGTTTGGAAAAGAACCCTCCACCCAAAAAAATTGTCTGACCAAACAGATTTAGTTTCCAAGGGTTTTTTTTGAGAATTCCTGAGAGCCGAGGGCTGGGTGTGACCGTAGAATAGCATTCCAAGATGACTTAGCATTGGATTAATATCTTCAGACCTGCTGGTATCTAATCTTGGTCCAACCTTGCCTTCTAGCCTTCGTCTGATGGCTTCTGTCATCTTGGGGACAACCTTCATGTTGAGTTCCCCCATTCCTACCTTAGATCTTTTGCATTTGCCATCATAACTTCTGTAGAACTTCTGTAGAGATATTAGTGTGGTACCTTCTGTAGAACTTTGGGTTCTTTGTGTCTATTCTTGGTCCAACCTTGGTTTTGAGCTTCCTGTTGCTGATCTCCTTGGGAGCAACCTTGTCCATGTTGTGTTTCCCCATTCCTGCCTTAGATCTTCTCCATTTGCTAGACTCACAGCCAGGATACTGCCCTATCTTCTGGAGAACTTCTAATTTTGGGTTCCTTTGATCTATTCTTTGTCAACCCTTGACTTTCAATCTTAGTTTGATGGCTTCCTGTTGCTGATCTCCTTGGGGACAACCTTTTCCATATTGAATTCCCCCATTCCTACTTTAGATCTCCTCTATTTGCTGGACACACAACCAGGATACTGCCTTACCTTCTGTAGAACTTCTAATTTTGGATTCCTTCAGTCTATTCTTGGTCCAACCTTGCCTTTCAACCTTGGTTTCCTGCTATTGATCTCCTTGTGGACAATCTTTTCCATGTTGAGCTTCCCCATTCCTGCCTTATGTGCTGGACACATAGCCAAGATACCACCCTACCTTCTGTAGACCTTCTAATTTTTTGTGTTCCTTGTGTGTTATGACAGTTTGACTTTGCTGCCTGGATGCCCAACACACCGGCCACTTTGAGGCAACCTCCTCCAACAGTCAAGGGCACGGCTTCCTTGAAAAGCATCTTAGAGACCTTTCCTGAAGTCAACTCCACTTGTGCCTTGCTGTCACTGCTGTCCATCGTCAGCTACGAGCCAGGAGACCTGGTAAGTGGAACTAAGAGTCAGTACATGCTAACAAAGACAGAGGAAATCAACAGAATGATGATCTTATGTCCTCAAAAGTATAAGGAATGATGTCCTCTGGATCCCTCTGAGATTGGGTGGTGTGACTGTCGTAAATGAAGATGCCCAACAGGGCCCATTTTCCAGATGTGTGGATTCTCCTCCCATCTACTCTACTGGCTGTGGAATTCTGGGCAAGGCCATTCTGCAGCCAGTCGTTTGCTAAAATTAGGGACCACTAGTATAAATGAATAAATTAACATATTTATAAGATATATTATCCATTGTGTAACTAACAATCTTTTATAATGTGCTTTGCAAATCCTGTTAAGTCAGGATCCCTTGCAGTTTTGGCCACCACGATCCAAAAAAGATGGTGAGATTCTAGAAAGAGTGCAGAGAAGAACAGTAAAGATGATTAGGGGTCTGGAGAATAAAACATACAATGAACGGTTGCAGGAAATGGGTATGTCTAGTTTGATGAAAAGAAGGACCAAGGGGACATGATAGCAGCCTTCCAAGATTTGAGGGGCTGCCCCAAAGAGGGTGTCAGGCTATTTCCCAAAGCACCTCTGAAGGCAAGGAATAATGGATGGAAACTGAACAAGGAGAGATTCAACCTCGAAATAAGGAGAAACTTTCTGACAGTGAGAACTATCAACCGATGGAATAGAAGTTGCCTTTGGAAGCTGTGGGAGCTTCGTCATTGGAAGATTTCAAGAAGACATTGGACTGTGCTCTGTCAGAAATGGTGTAGGGTCTCCTGCTTGGATTGGACTAGATGACCTCCAAGATCCCTTCCAACTCTGTTGATCTGAATGTGATTAGGGAGCTGGAGGCTAAAACATATCAAGAACGGTTGCTGGAATTGGGTATATCTAGATTGATGAAAAGAAGAACTAAGGGTGACATGACCACATCTTCCAATAATTGAGGGGTTGGACTAGATGACCTACAAGGTCCCTTCCAATTCTGTTAATCTGTTAAATCTGTTAACATTTGCTTGGTTGCATCTTCATCAGGGACGTTCTCCATCTTCTTCTCTTTCAGAGACCTCTGGGCCATTATCCGGAAGAACATTTCACTGAGGAGATGCCCAAAAAACTCATTTCCGATTTCCAGAAACGCCTGGCAGTAATTTCTGAAGAAATTGAGGAAAGGAACCAAGCTTTGCCCATTGGCTATCACTATCTCAACCCTTCACTGGTCCAGAACAGTGTCTCCATCTAATGGCCAAGCCATACTGCCAAAGGCAGAAGAAGATGATGTGTTACCTCAAATTTGAAAATGTTTTGACCATCTGGGGACTTCAGGCTTGTGTCTTCAGCTTCGTGCTTCTCGGAATAAGAAGCACAAAGCTGAAGACACAAGCCTGAAGATGATGAATGAGATAGATATATATATTGGGGGAGGAAGACTAAGGGATGAGGGAAATTCAGCTATTTTAGATTCCTGCGAGGAGGGAAGGATGGGTTGGTGCATGAACCAGAAGAAATGGCAAGAAATCCCCAATTTTTCTCCTGAATAAGGAAGGAAAAAAGATCGTATCCATTGTGGAAACGAATATTCTTGTCTTCTGGAAATTCAACTGGATTGGTTCTCTTTTCTTTTCTTTTTTGCATGTTTAATGAACTTCCAGTAGTTGCAAAATTTAAATCATGAGGATGAGAAACACTAGTTTAATAATCCTAAATAACAAGCATCATCATTATCCACCAATCAGTAAATTATATTCCATGTTGCCTTGATGTCTGCATATTTATATTCATCAAAGTGTTTCTCAACCATGGCCCCTTTAAGATGGGAGGACTTCAACTCCCAGAATCCCCTAGCCAGCGTATCCATCTCCCGTTTAATTGTCAGGCCATCTATTCCTTTAACTTATTTATCAATGTGGATTGTCATGGGTTACTTTTTTTTTCTCCATTTTGCTGAAGTCAAGGTATATTACGTCTACGTATTACCACCACTTATTAAGAAAGTTAAAAGTCCAAACATGCAATAAAGGTAGTGACATTTGTTCTTGTCCTAGACATGCTGAATTTTTAGTAAACTTTTGCTGGCTGGGGAATCCTGGGAATTGAAGTCTGCCCATCTTAAAGGGGCCAACGCAGAGAAACATTGGCCTAAGCTATGACTGGAAAAAGTATTAAAAGATCCAACTGGAAAAAGTATTAAAAGATCCAACTGGGAAAAAAATGTGAGCTGTTTTTTTCCCCTCTGTTTTTGCATCCTCCTTCAGAAATGGAGGGAGGTGGAGACAACAAAAGCCTTTCATATTTTCCCCCCTGCTTTGTTATTTGTTATTAATCCTGTAATGAATAAAATGTTTCCCAGGGCAATTCCAGCACTGTGAAATATGTAAAAATGCCTTGTGGGATCTTATTAAAATTGGATTATTCAGACGAGGATGTGAAGTTGTCTCCAGCTTCAGGCAGGGCTGTAAGAGGAGGAGGATTGACAAAGATATAGGCCAGATCATCAAGGGGAAAAAAATAAGAACTCGTTTCTCTTGTGGTTGGAAACCAGGTGGACCAGATGGAAAACACAACCAGATAATATAATTGTACTTGATTGTAAAGCCATGTTGACAGAGTCTTGAAAATCTAGGACCTTTAATTCTTCCCCGGTCTCTTTTACAGCCAGAGAAATTAAGAAGAATCTCTTTTCTTTATCCATCTCATTATACAGCTCTGGGCTCAGCTGCCTCTTATCTAACTGTTCCCTTGCAGCATCTTTTCATCTGGCTCTCGAGGTTCTTCCTGAATGCAAAAAACAAAACAAAACACCAACAACCCAGAACTAAAATCTGAAATTGACAAACTAAAAGCATTTGTCTGAAAGGGTATAGGGCAGGGGTCGGTCACCCGCAGCTCTAGAGCTGCATGTGGGTCTTTTCATCCCTCTGCTGCGGCTCCCTGTCGGCTCAAAATATGTGTCACAACCGCCAATGTGTGACACCCGCCAGTATGCAATTTGTTGAGTTTTTTGACCCCCGATAGGCCAATCATGGGTAAAACCAAGAAAATAAAAGTTTCAGAGGAAAATGTTTAATTCAACTCCTTAGGCTAATTTTGTGGCTGCTCAGGCATGGGAAGGGTTTTTGTGGGTCCCGGTGGTTTCTTTTCTGTGGGAAATGGTGTCAGGATTCCAGCAATTGCTCTAATTAAATCATGATTCTTGAGCCAAACTTCAAAAAACTTCAAAGGATTCATTAGAGGTGACATACTGGCACTTCCCTGTATGAAGCCAACTCTGCCCACGTAGTTTACAGTCCCCTGTGACCCTGTTTCCCCTCCCTCCCCACAGGTTGTCTCATAAACCAGGTTTTCCAACTGAGTACATTCACGGGCTGAGTGTCATCATTCACGTTCTCCGATTCAATATATTTGCAGGCAAAAACTCTGATATTTTCGTTATAATCTTTTAAAGATAAGAATTGGAATGTACTTTCACTTTCAAATGCTCTTCCAGATTTCCTTCCTCTCCCCCCCTTTTTTTTTATTATGGCACCTACTAAAACAGGCATAGGAATGTGTTCAATGGGTTCAAATGGCTCTTTGAGTGTTTAAGGTTGCCATTCCTTGGTATAGAATCCCCGGCCTGAGCAGAGAGCTGGACTAGAAGACCTCCTAGGTCCCTTCCAGCCCTATTCTGATTCTGATTATTCAGATCCTGTTGCATCCAGTAGGTGTGATGACCCAGGGTGGGATACAAAAACAACAAAGTCCCTTTAATTCCTTCAACTTTGGCTTTAAAGGTCCAATTATCATTGACTGGAGAAAAAACTCCCCCACAAACAGTTGTGAAAAGGAAGAACATCTGTTAAAACTCAAAATACATATAAATTATAAATAGAAAAAACAACACAAACCATACTGAAGCAGTTTATGAGACACAGCAGGATAAGGGCTTGTCCTTTTAAACAGTCCTCACAGCTGCAGCCCATGAAGGGGATCAGGACCCTTTCCTCCCCGTAGACCATGTCACTTTCTCCCTTATCCATTCCTCCCTGCATGCCCCAGGATGAAGAGGGGATGGACCTGGGTCTTCTTCTGAATGCCCAGACAGCCTGTGCCCTTCCCCAGTTTCCTCCACAACCTTTAGAATCACATTCCCACTCCCTGTCAGCTGTTCTTCCTTTCCCTCGGAGTCAGATTCTAACAGGGGCATGACAGTAGTTTCAAGTGGCCCAATAACCCAAGAAGGGGAAATTCTGGCTCTGCAGATAATAGATTTGAGCAAGGAAGACATTTCCTTCCCCTCTTATAATGACAGAAACTAGAGCCATCTCATAAAGCAGATAGGAAGGGGACAAGAAACTTTTGACCACAGTGAGCCCAAAATTTCCATGCCTAAGCAAGGCAGCTGCTAATTGAATTTTGCCCCATTTTATGACCTTCCTTGCCACCATGTTAAGTGAATCACCTCAGTGGTTAAGTTAGTTACCCGGTCGTTGAGTGAATCCGGCTTCCCCCTTTGACTTTGCTCCTTGAAAGGTTGCCAAAGGGGATAATGTGATCCCGGGACACTGTGACCGTTGTAAATATTAATCACTTGCTAAATTTTGATCATGCTGACCATGCTGGGATGTGGCAATGGTCATAAGCGTGGAAAAGAGCCATAAGTCCTTTTTTTCAGTGCTCTCATTACTTCCAACAGTCACTAAAATCCTGTCGTAAATTGAGAACTACCTGTACAGAATTCCTAATGAATGCATTGTAAACCTTCCCAAATCACAATAAACTTAGATTATCTTTTTCCTCTTCCACAAATCTGGAAGTTTTGGACTACTAGTCCCATCCCCTCCTTGCCATCTGTCCCTGTAGCCTGGATGGCTGGAAGGTATGAACCCTAGGCAGCTCAGCAATGTAGCTGTCCATCTTCGATGCTTTCAAAGGGTGATTGGCGAAACATCCAGAGGACGGGGCATTTGCCATTGGTTGCAAAGCATCACCGCTATGGATCCTCCACATTCTGAGGCAGTCTATCTGCACCAGGAGAGCCCACTTTCTGGGTTTCTGAGTGGTTCCTCTGCAGAAAAATCTCTGGATTTTCTTAGAGATTGCAGAATGAACCTAGAAATAAGAGAAATTTTCTGACAGTGAGAACAATCAATTTTGTTGCCTTCAGAAGTTGTGGGAGCTTCATCCTTGGAGGCTTTCAAGAAGAGATTGGATTGCTATCTGTCAGAAATGGTAGGGTCTCCTGCTTGGGCAGAGGGGGTTGGACTAGATGACCTACAAGCTCCCTCCCAGCTCTCTTAATTGTATTATTAAGACCACAAGTTCCAGAAGTGTCCCATCCAGGTGTATCAGCTCCGTGATTAAGAATGCATCCAGTTTTGGTTACCAGGATATTGTAAAAAAGAGGTTGAGACTCCAGAAAGAGTGCAGAGAAGAGCAACAAAGGGGATTAGGAGACTGGAGGCTAAAACCAGGGGTGGGATTCAAAAACCGCAGCAACCCGGTTCACTGCTCAGTGGGTGGGCGTGCTCACGGTGGGCGTGGCTTACTGGAACTTCTGGAAGGGCCATTTCTCACCTTTCCAAGGGTCCAGAGGCTTCCCTCGGGCTGGCCTCCCCCAGGCTCTGCAAGCCCTCCAGAAGCCGGAAACAGACCCATTTCTGGACTTCCGGAAGGCCCATTTTCTCCTTCCCAGAGCCTCCACGTGGGCTCTGCACTTACCTGCATTGAAAACGGGCTTCATGGAGACTGCTAGGAAAGGCGTGGCAGGGCGGGGGGGGGGGNTGAAGAACGGTTGCAGAAATTGGATATGTCTAGTTTAATGAAAAGGACTGGGGTGACATGATAGCATTCTTCCAATATTTGTGGGACTTCCACCAAGAAGAGAGGGTCAACCTATTCTCCAAAGCACCTGAGGGCAGGACAAGAAGCAACGGATGGAAACTAATCAAGGAGAGAAGCAACCTGGAATTAAGGAGAAATTTCCTAATAGTGAGAATAAATCATCAGGGGAAACAGCCTGTTGTAGGTTCTCCATCACTGGGTATTTTTAAGAAGAGACCAGACAAGCCATTTATCTGAAATATTATAGGCTTTCCTGCTTGAACATGGGGTGGGACTAGAAGACCTCCAAGGTCCCTTCTGACTCTGTTATTCTGTTATTCTGAATCCAGAGGCAGGATCAGACCAAAAGTCCATCATATCTAGGGTTGGATTTCCTATGGGGCAAAGGAAGAGAAGTGGACACCCACCCAAAGGTTTTGAGACTAGAGAACAGACTTAGACTTAGAACAGGAGTTGGCAACCTGTGGCTCTGGAGCCGCATGTGGTTCTTTCATCCCGCTGCTGTGGCTCCCTGATGCTCAAAATATGTGTCACAACCATCATTGTGCAACACCCACCAGCATGCAATTTATTTAGCTTTTCAAACATCCCTCTCAGTAGGTTTTGTGGCTCCTGGTGTTTTCTTTTTTATGGGAAATGGATCCAAATGGGTCTTTGAGTCTTTAAGGTTGCCACTCATTGGCATACATTAAATGAAATTGCATTGCACACAGCTCTCAAAGGGACACCACTTCCAATATACACGACATAACCATGACAGAATAAATAATCAATACAAAATTATGCATATATACCCATATATTATATGACACAGAGAAACAATGCAGTTTAGTTCAGATATATACATGTACAGGGCGAGAAAAACTAATATTTTGGGATTTATCAGATGGATGGCCTAGGGCAGTGGTCACCCACTAGTGGGCCAGGGACCACTGGTGGTCTCCAAGAAAATTTTGGTGGTCTGCAGAGAAATGTTACCCCCAAAGCACCCCCCAAAGCAATTAATCCAGGTTGTAAGGGAATATAAGGCTTGTGTCATTTGCATTGTGAACAACACAAGATAGTGAGGTGAGGGGGGGAAAGGGAAGTGGGGGAACTTGCCCCACTCACTCCACATGCCTCGCCTGGCCACTGGGCTGCTTCTTTCTGCTTCTTTGTTCTTCTGCTTTTGGCTGCACACAAGGAAAGCAGCAAAAAGTCTTTCTTTCTCTCCCTCAAACTTCACAAGAAACGAATCTTTGGAGGCCTCCTGCTCCAAGAGGCTGCACCGGCGTGACAAATCTCACAAAGACTCATTTCTGGTGGAGTTTGGGGGAGAGAAAGAGAGACTTCTGATGCTTCTGCTGCTTTCCTTGAATGAAGCCAAAAGTCTCTCTCTCTTTACCTCCCCCGCCCCCCCGAGAACGGAGCTGGAGATGGTTATCCTGCGATCCCAAATAAAAAAATGATTGGTAGGTGGGAAAACGGGGTGGGGAATTTTCCCTGGTGGTTCCTGAGGTCCAAAAGGTTGGTGACCCCAGGCCTAAGGAACCAAGCTATTTACAGAATTTGGTAGTCCTGCTAGAAAGACTATGAAAAGAAATACTTTGAAAAGTATAGAGTAGAATAATAGAGTCGGAATGGACCTTGGAGCAGGGTGGGCTTCAAAAAAATTTAACAACTGATTATATAACCTATTGATGGGTGAGTGTGGCCATAGTGGGCATGGCCTTGTCAGCTTCCTTCACCACCCTGGCCTAGGAGTGAAAACGGGCCATGGGGGGGCTTTTTTCACCCTCTCCGGGCTCCAGGGGCTTTCCGGAGGCCAGAAAGAGGCCCATTTCCAGCCTTCCAGAACTTCTGGGAGGCCCATTTTTTTCACCCTCCCTGAACCTCCACACAGACCCTGCACTTACCTGCGATCCAAAACAAAGTGTGGAGGGACTTTTGGGAGGGGAGGGGAGAGTGGGCAGGGCCAGCCGGGTTGGAATTTGCCAGTTCACTGAACTGGCTATAAAATTAATAATCGGGTTGCCTGAACTGGTGCGAACCGGTAGCAGCCCCATCCCTGCCTTGGAGGTCTTCTGGTCTATCCCCCTGCTTAGGCAGGAAAACCTATGCCACAAATGGTCACCCAATCTCTTTCTTGAAAACTGATACTTCATAGAATGACAGAGTTGGAAGGGACCCTGGAGGTCATCTAGTCCAACCACCCTGCTTGAACAGGAGAGTCTATATCCAAATATTAGACTCTACCTAGGATCAAGCTCCACCTCTAGGCCACCAGAGCTGCCTAATATAAGAGTTTCCTCCTGGATTTTCCCCTGTTCTGGCAACTTGGAATGAGGACAGGAAGGAAGCCTGGCGAGATCCAGCAGTGTGGATGACTTGCAAATGTTTTATTCGGAAAACACACGAGGTAGACCGGGTTCCAACAACAAAAGGCTTTATTCAAACAGTAGTCAGAATA
>BHFT01025953.1:0-21204 GCA_004320025.1 Laticauda laticaudata
ATTCTGCCGAAACGTTGCTACAACTTTAAAAGCACAACTATAATGACGTGGGAAAATACCTGAACAAAGCTGAATATCATACATACATTATATATATACATACATACATACATACATACATACATACATACATACATACAAATACACACACGCACACACACACACACTATATTAGAAAGTTGCCTTTAAAAAAACCTTGCAAGGTGTATACCATTTTTATATTTTATGTGTAAAAATACATCCCAAAGCCCATTTCGCACTATCTCAAAATATCCTTTTAGAGCCATTCACTGTAACTTGTTATTCAATTACCTTAATTGTTTGATGCTTTTAACTGTTTGGGAAATTATAAAAATATTTTATCAAAATGAATGGTACAGTTCCAAATATTATACATTGTTTCTCATTTAGAATTTATTAAATAATTGAACTTAAATCAGCTTTTTAACAAAAAAGCTACCTCCAGAATATTGTTCATTATTTTTTGGAAAAGGCAAATGTATTTCTAAATTGAAGATAGAGGAGAGAGCTGTGAAGGGCTTGTTTTATTTTGTTTTTGTTTGCTTGTTTTTGCGGAGTTCACAGGCAGGACAAGAGCTTCATTTGTTACCTGTAAATTCAGATATTTGTCTACATGCAATGCCCAGTCATCTTTGTTGATTAGGCCATTACTTCAGTTCAAGACTGGCTTAAATCTCTGGACATTTTAACCATTCAAATGCTGGTTCACTTGCATATATCTCACTGAATAATAAAATATTATCACATCTGTTTTACCCAACAGGAAAGAAAGAAATTAAGATCTCATCAGGAAAACTGAGTTTTATTCCTCAGTGGACAGTTTTATTTTTACTTTGTCATTTTGGTTCAGCAAAAAAAGGATTTCAACCAACTCTAATTGATTAACTTGCAATATTTTGGGTTTCGAACAGTCCAATAACCTTTTATGAACTTAAAGTAGCTTGGTTAAGGCAGGCGCCCCACAGAGAAAGAAGCTTCAAACCTTGGGGAGCAAAGAGCACTCTGCCAGAACAATAAAGCAACATTTGCAAACACATTTCCATCACTTCCTTCTATAATAGACAATTCAAACTGCAAGAAAGGAGACATGTCAATCCCAGCATGTAACATGTCATTCTAATGCAATAAAATTTAGCAAACATGATACACCTGCCAAGTTTTGCTTTTTGAATGGTGGATTATCACCATAAAAGCTGACTTGAAGTGTCAACAAGCATATGTACAGCAGCTATAAGAAATGAGTGTACATGCAGGACCTATCTCCACAACTCTTAGCATGGTTCTATGAGTCCTTTTTGTTCCCATCTTAAAGACTGTTAAAGAAAGCAAATGATGGTTTTCAAGATCCATCTTTCATCTAAGGACTAAGTCATATTTCAAGCTGCTGAATTATTTGACATCTCAGAGTTATTGTTTATATGACTACAGTTCAGTCATATACTGCAAGTTCCACTTGAGCAGACCCAAGGGCAAGATAATGAATCTCTAGCCATGGGTGACCATGGGGATGTCAAAATCTGCAAAATGGCAGATGCAGTGTTGTAACTGAATCCCTATCCATATATAAAAAGGGGGTGGTGCATTGATATTAATTCATCTTGTCATTTTTGGTTCACACCTCAGAGATGCCTCTGGCCTGGTCTTTTGCACCTAGGATGCTTTCAACCAAATTAGTTCATCTTTCCTTCTGGGCAGATGGATACTCTTCCAAACAAAGGCAAGCAATACCACCCTCCATATTTGTGTATGTCTGGAGAGGGCAGAAATGGTGATGATGTAGACTAAAGTGGTTTGCTTGGCCTTGCTGCTTCTCACTGCTGCTGCAGCTGCTGCTCATAATGATGATGATAGTAATAACAAAATTAGTTTGTGCAAAAAGCCTTGTTAGTATCGAAAAGAGATGTCTAAGGCACAACTATTGCCTGCAAGCAAATGTTTCTAATTAACTGCATCTTAAGAAGAGTACCAAGGACATCTAATGGTCAGGGAGAACACCTGATTCCAAGTGGAGGGTTGAAGAAAGGTTTTGATACAGACTTCTACAGACCAGTTCCAGATCTAAGAGTCAATGATGCAGAAAGACACGAGGATTAGTATACTTTGTCACCATCTGCTGAGAACAACAATAGAGAACTCTAAAAAGGCTTTTTGTTAAAAAGCAATATATTGTAAACTAAGTAAACTGATTTTTTATCTTACCAATAAGTGAATAACGTAAGTAAAAATATTTAGGAACCCCTGCAATCTCAAAGAGTAACTCAGAGTTTGAATGTAGATATTTTGGCTCCTCCTATCTTTTTATCAGCTCTATGAGACTGTACTGAGGTTGGACAATAAGTGAGTTTATTATTTTTTCTCTACCAGGCAAAAATATTTTAATGGTCTCAAGAATTTTAATCAATGTTAAGTGTACATGCTGCTTAGAAAATGTTAACTGCTCTTGGTTGCTATATTTATTTTCATTTTTATTAATTATATTATTGCACAGGGTTTTAAATAAATAGAACATAATAAAATTTTCATTTATGAAACAAATTTTCATAAATCAATAGCTACTACCATATTCAAAATATGGGATAGATTGTGCAAAATGTGACAACCAACTATCCAATCTTAAAATATATTTTCCTTCCAGTTCTAAAATGATTTCTCACACCAGGCCTTATATGGTTAGAATGCAGACTTTAGAGCCAATTCTGTTGTACAAATTGTCTGGCTGTGCCATTCAACCCTAATCCAAAACCCAGTAGAAAATAACAGTCTTTTGACTCTAGAATCATACATTTTGGACATGACTGGAAACATGACTGGCATTCTATTATAAAATGTTTCCTTTGAATCAAGCTCATTTTTAGTGACTTCACAGTTACTAAAAAAGAAGTTTGCCACTGGCTTCTTATGAATGTCTATGTTTCCCAGTGCAGCCTACACCCTACCTTAACTTTAACCCTAATCCTAACCCTGGTGATGGGCTTCCATCCAAAGCCTAACCATGCTTAGTTTCTCAAACCAGATGAGTCAATTGACACCTGAAATCAGGGGTTTTCAAACTTGACAGCTTTAAGACTTGTGGACTTCAACTCCCAGAATTCCTCCTCTAGTCATGTTAGCTCAGGAATTCTGGGAGTTGAAGTCCACAAGTCTTAAACTTGCCAAGTTTGAAGACCCTTGCCTGAGATGATAAAGAACCTCAAGTGTCTCAGCCGATGTATGCAATCATCATCTCCCCACTCCACTTCTCTACTCTTTAACACTTCTAATATGTACCATTCAGCTCTCGCAAAGTTCATTACTATTCAAGAGATCTGGAGCTCTTTACAGCAATTCTGCTGAGCCTCCGCAAAGACTTTCATTACCCCAGCTATTCCATCTCTTCATGCACACAGAATGAATCATCACCACCTCTGTTTTATTACTGGCCTCCGGCCTCCCCCAGCCAGCCCTATTGCAAGTTTCATAAGTACTTGGCTAAACACCTTTCACTTGACCTGAGGACTGCCAGCTATTCCCACTGTAGTGATGAGCATGGCAAGGAAGAAGCTTTAATAATAAATGTAGTGGCTGCAGTTTCAAAATGGGCCTCACAATGCCATATCAGAAAACTACAGCCAGCCTGCTAGTCATATCTTCTGGTGACCTTTTCCAAGGCATTTCTATGTGTTTGAGTAACTGGTTCAAAAAATATTTTGTGGGAAGTATTTCCAATCAACCTGAGCTCTAACTTGCAACCCACCTTGAGGAGATGAGAACGCAGTGGAAGCTGAAGAAGCAATGTAAAAAAGGACATCTAGCAGTCAAGCTTCCTCAGCCAAATTCTCCCCAAAGGTGGGCAGGGCTGGTAAAAGATTAGAAACACGGCTTTTATCCCAGAAGCAAAAATTCCAAATGAGGGGAAGAGATTTTTAACTATTGTTTTTTGGGGGGGCGGTTTATATAGATCTATTTATTATTCAGATAATAGAGTTTATCTGAACTCTTTTTTTAAAAAAAGTTGAAATATAATGGTTATGTATTGTTGCATTATTATAAAAGATTTTCAAAAGAAAAAAAAGCATGTTTCAAAATGAAAGGGGATGCTGCCATTTTCATCATAGACATAAGTATTTAGCAGTTGTTTAATATTACTAGACTTGCGAATTTAACCTTTCTCCTTCATTTATCCCCCAACCCACCTCTGGAAGTTTAAAATGCATCCAAATATTTTTTGTCAAAATTAAGTAAAGAAAATCAAGGGAAGCTCTGGTTTGTTAAGGGAAAAAAACACAGCTGAAATAAACTACAGTTAAAACTATGGCAAAAATAAAACACAGCTAGGTAATATATCTGAGAAGACAGCATAGCAGAGCCATTTTAATTGCTTCACAAATGTAATTGTGCAGAGTTTGAATCTATACTAATTATTTAATCAGAGCTAAGCTCTGATTCTGAAGAATATAGTATACAAGGGCAAAGAAATAAGGGGAAAAGTAGATTATCTCCTAATGTTTGTTGTGGTTTTTGAGGTTAATATTGCTCCTGAGGATTATAAATATGAGCAGGGCAGCAAAAAGAAGAGATATGCATATTTTTCATTTTCCCATGGAGACACTTGACCATTAAATATCCTTCCCTAGAGATTCTCTTCTCAAAAAATAATAATAATAATATTATCCAAGTAATACAGAAAACCAGCTGGGGAAGGATTTTAATGGGGAAAATGGCTGCAAAGAAACGGTCAATTTAACAGCTATTCACCCTTTCAGTCAAACTTGGAACTTAAAAATCTTTTTCAGTGCCTCAACCATCATCCTTGCTGTGTCACATTACATATTTAAATAACATATTCTAGGAACTGTCAAGGCAGCATATAAAAATGTTCCAACATATAACCATGCTAAACCTACTAAAATTCCTGTGACAGTTTAGAATTAAATTAGAACAAGGGTTCTTGATTGTCCAAGGGGATAATCACCTTTCCCCCTGTACCGGGAGAT
This sequence comes from Laticauda laticaudata, assembly GCA_004320025.1. NCBI lineage: Eukaryota > Metazoa > Chordata > Lepidosauria > Squamata > Elapidae > Laticauda > Laticauda laticaudata. The sequence goes on from BHFT01025953.1 coordinate 4,995, forward strand.
TTCAACAAGAGCCATGCTCAGTTGGGCACTGTCACCACAAAGTCAAAGGCAGTGATCAACTGGTGTTACTGGAGTTGAAAGAGCCATTGACAGCTCCACTCTTCTCCTCAGCCTGCTGTGTTTCTGCTTTCCTTGCATGTGCAAACAGGAAGCAGTTCTCACCTCCTCTGGGTTCTGGTGCAGAGAGAGCTCCCTTGGGGTTGCTCAGGCAACCAATTGGAAAATGTGACAAACAGTTCAGCTATTATCTCTCCCCAAGGGCTCAGCACCATGAAGATGACAAAAGAAAAAGGGAGAAGCTTACAAGTTGTGCAGATGTAGCAACTGAGCATGAAACTAGTCAAGTAGCTTCCAAAGCAAAATTTATACATAACCAGAACTTTCTCCACATTTTAATGAATGATCAAAGTTTGTTGATGTCACTGCATATGCTGTATGCAATGAAATTTCATTTTAATGTATGCTGATTAGTTGTACATTCAAAGTGACAATAGGTATTCTAAGTCTAAGTCCCATCTACTGATGTTCCAGCAAAATGATATTGTTTCTGGGCATATATAATTGCATGGCTTATATGAATAGCAGGGAACTGAATTATGTCACTGGAAATACCGATGTGCACTTAAACTGTGACCAGAATCACAACATATTCTAAATCATTTGTTGGTGTAGAGTTCCAATGTTCTTCCACCAAAAGAGAAAGAAATACCCAGGCATAAAACTGTTGATTATGTACCATCGAATCATATTTGACACTTAGAAGACACATAAAATTTCTTCATGATGATTTATCCTTAACAAAATATTTCAAGTTTCCCAATGGTGCACTCATTGCTGCTGTAACTGAGTCCATGCATCTTGCTGCTGGTTGTCTCCCTCTTCCCCTCCACCTTTCCCTTTTCCAAAGAGCTGGGTCTTTGCATAAGATGTTCAAAATAGGATTTGAGAACTCTGGATTAATTTATTAAAAGGTTGGTTTGTTTTCTCACTTGCCTTGATATTCTCAGAAGCCTTCTCCAACACCAAAGTTCAAAAGCATCAATACTCTTCCTTTCCTGCTTCTTTAAAGCCCACTTTCATTTCCTGGACTTAGAGTGTCACAGGGAATATTGTACCATGGCTTGCATGGTTCTGATCTTTGTAGACACAGACACATCATGGCATTTGAATTAACTTTTCCAAAGCTTTCATGGCTGCTCTTACCAATGCTAGTTTTCAGTGAATTTCCTGACTGCTTGTTCCTTTATTGCTAATGATTAATCCCAAAAAGCAGAAACTATCCAATGCCTCATTGTCAGTTCCAAGAGATTGTTCTACATGTTCTTTATACACTGCTCAAAAAAATAAAGGGAACACAAAAATAAGACATCCTAGATCTGAATGAATGAAATATTCTTATTCAATAACTTGGTTCATATAGCATAAGTTGAAATGTGCTGCACAACATCACACAAAAATTAATCAACGGAAATCAAATTCAGCAACCCATGGAGGTCTGGATTTTGGAGTTACACTCAAAATTAAAGTGGAAAAACCCTACAGGTTGATCCAACTTTGATGTAAATGTCCTTAAAACAAGTCAAAATGAGGCCTCAATAGTGTGTGTGCCTCCGACGTACCTGTATGACCTCCCTACAATGCCTGGGCATGCTCCTGATGAGGTGGGGATGGTGTCCTGAGGGTTCTCTTTCCACACCTGGACTAAGCATCCCAAACTGCCTGGACGGTCTGTGGTGCAACAATGGTGTTGGTGGAATGGGAGTTGAGACATGATGTCCTAGATGTGCTCAGTATTGGGATTACAGGTCTGGGGAATGGGCAGGCCAGTCCATAGCATCAAATGCCTTTGTCTTGCAGGAACTGCTGACACACTCCACCCGCCACATGAGGTCTAGCATCGTCATGCATTAGGAGGAACCCAAGGGCCACCGCACCAGCATATGGTCTCACAAGGGATCTGAGGATCTCACCTCAGTACCTAAATGGCAGTCAGGCTGCCTCTGGCGAGCACATGGAGGACTGTGCACCCCCTAAAGAAATGCCACCCCACACCATTACTGACTCAAACTGGTCATGCTGGAGGATGTTGCAGGCAGCAGAATGTTCTCACATGGCATCTCCAGACCCTGTCATGTCTGTCACATGTGCTCAGTGTGAACCTGCTTTCATCTGTGTAGAGCACAGGGCACCAAGTGGCGAATTTGCCAGTCTTGGTGTTCTCTGGCAAATGCCAAAGGTCCTGCAGTGTTGGGCTGTAAGCACTACCCCGGCCTGTTGGATGTCGGGCTCATACCACCATCATGGAGTTTGTTTTCTGACCGTTTGAGCAGCCACATGCACATTTGTGGTGCCCCTGGAGGTCATTTTGCAGGGCTCTGGAAGTGCTCCTTCCCTGTCCCTCCTTGCAACAAAGGTGGAGGTAGCGGTTCTGAAGCTGGCTGTTGCCCTCCTACGGCCTCCTCCATGTCTCCTGATGTACTGGCCTGTCTCCTGGTAGCGCCTCACTGGCTCTGGACACTATGCTGACAAACACAGCAAACCTTCTTGCCACAGCTCGCATTGATGTGGAGACTTCCGTCTCATGCTACCACTAGAGTGAAAGCACCGCCAGCATTCAAAAGTGACCAAACCATCAGCCAGAAAGCATAGGAACTGAGAAGTGGTTTGTGGTCACCACCTGCAGAAACCACTCCTTTATTGGGGATGTCTTGCTAACTGCCTATGCTTTCCACCTGTTGTCTATTCCATCTGCACAACAGTATGTAAAATTGATTGTCAATCAGTTTTGCTACCTAAGTGGACAGTTTGATTTCACGGAAGTGTGACTGACTTGGAGTTACATTGTATTGCTTAAGTGTTCGCTTTATTTTTTTGAGCAGCGTATTTAATTTTAGTCCCATATCTTCACTGTACTCTTTAAATTTAGTATTCGATCCATTGCATTTTCAGAGTGGTCTCATAGTGCAGGCTATTTTTTGTAGCAGCTATTGAGGTCGTGTAGATGGCACTAGCAGCAAACTGCAGCATTTAACCTATATGGGCCTCTTTGCTACTTGAATGATCTCATTCTCTATCTTGGGTTGGAAAGTCCCAGACTTTTAGGACTTATATCATTTGACTAACATCACTACTATTCTTAAGGATTGGTTGGATGGTTTCACCCATGTGGTATCTATTTTCCAATCCAAATGCTGTATCTATGTTACTCTTCCTTGCTTGTAAAAATGGTATAAAAGAATAAATGCTACCCGGGCAGTCAGATGTCTTGGCATCCTGCACAATGACTGGTCTTTGAAACCCATCAATTTTTATTTCTTCATCTAATTTTAAAAACCTGCTCATCTTCCAATCCAGCCTTACTTTAATATATATTCCACATATATTATATGTGGAATAAATAAGGGGAGGGTTTGTAGACTTATTGCACTTCTTTGCCTGGAGCCACTCTGTTTCATCATGTTCTGCCTATACTATGGTTTCCTGACCTGTATATAAATTTCTCACAAAGACAGTGAGGTGTTTGGGATCCCCATTTTTCTGTGCATTTTCCAGAGTGTGATACGATGGACACGATTAAAGGATTTTCTATAATCACTGAAGTATACTGGCTCTCTCAATTGTCCAGCATGTATCAGTAATGATGTCACGTTCCTTGGTCTTTTCTAAAGCTAGCTTGAACATCTGGCATCTCTTTCTCCATGTAAGACATAAAGCTATAGCCATTATGATTATGAAACTTTATACTTAAAGATTAGCACAACTGCAAAGCATTATAGCCTTCAGATAGCAAATACCTGATAATCTCTTTACTCCCTTGATAATAACATCCAAAAACTTAAAAGAATTTAAATAACACCTGGAGATTATGAATTTTATGATCACTCTGAATAAAATATATATTTCTAGTTTGAGAACGAGGACAGATGTCAGGTGAAAATATTAATCTAAACACTAACAAGTTGTTGGAGAAATAAGTATTTTTATACATATATGGAGGCCCTCCTGAGAACGGGAATACCTTTGAAGATCACTTGGAAACTTTATCTGGTCCAGAATGAAGCAGGGTGAACAGTTGTGGGTTTGTCTTGTCACGCCCCTGTGATACCCTTGCTTTGTAAGCTGCACTGTTTCTGGTGGGCTTCCAGATGAGATTCAAGATGATGATTATCATCTATAAAACCTTACATGGCATCAGTGATAGTTATTTGAGGGCCATTTCTCTCTTGTGGTTTCTGCCCAGCCATGAAGAGCCAATAGAGTTGGTGTGCTCCAGGTCCATTTGATTAAACAATGTCATCTTTCAAGACTCAGGAGGTTCTCTGCTGCAGCACCTACCTTCTGAATGAGATCCAGTTAGCTCCCACCCCAATGGCATTACAGAAGACCTGAAAAATTCTGGATAGTGAACAGTGTTTAAAAAAAGATATACAAAAATTAAAATACACAGCATTTGAGTAAACCAGAACAATCAGTACCATAGCCAGGAGAAGAATCCCTCCACACACCTGGGACCCCAGGTCTGAGCACAGAACTAAGATTTGTTAGTGTCTTATGAAAGACGAGGAGTGTTGAAGCTAACTTGCTTTCTAGAGAATGTTCCATGTGGTGGACATGAAGATATTATTGAAGATTCATCCTTCAGATTTGAAGGTGATGATAAGTCTGAATACTTTGACTAGGAAGATCCTAAATATGAAACTGGATGTCCTTCCATTGGGGCTTTTCAACAAATTCTTCTGCTGCACATTGAAAAGTTCAGAAGATTGATATCCTACAATAAATTCTGTTTAGAAACTCCTTCCTTCTTATCCCTGAATCATTAATTTTCTTGATCAGATGAAAAGTTTCAATGTAAAAATGCCACATTGTGTAGGGCTTAGATTTTAAAGTAAGGTGGGTGCCTGGAGTTTAGAGATTATGCCTTACTGAGGTGTTTCCTACTTGTCATATGTCTACTCCCCCCCCCTCCCTCTCCCTATCTCTCTTTTGCGGTTTTACCTAGCGGAACCTTGGCTGATCTCAAAAAAGCTAATTGGGTTATAATAGCAATAAGAGGATATTTAGGAGAAAAGATTACAAGGTCAATAGTCTTCACCAGGAATTCCAGAAAGATTCTGGAAGACAATAAAAAATTATTTTCTTACTGTTGCCAAGAAAAGTATATGTACCATAATTCTCAGGGGTAACGTTTTATTTAAGGAGAATTTGCCTTACCTTTTTTCTTCAATACCACTCCCTTTAATTTTTGTTTTCCTCACTTGCGGTTACTAAGCTCCCAATATACTTTTTATTATTCTATTTTGCAAATAAACAGGACATGGGAAAACATTTCCCCTTATAATTTCTTTTGTTGATTTTTCTGATTCTTTTGCAAAGTAGCAGAGATCTCATGGATTTCAAAGAAATGGCCTTGGGTAACGTAACCTAAGCAAGCTCATCTTTTTTTTTTTTCCTCCACATTTCTGGTCCCTTGATATTTTTTTTAATCCATGTCTTTTTTCCATGAATTCCTAACCTCCTCTGTTCCTTGCCATCATGTCCTATGTTTTTTTAAAAAAAATATTGGTAGTTTTATTTAGTGCACCCCCTTTTCCTGTTACTATTCTCAAGGTACAAAATGCTGAGACTCTAATGCAGAGACAGTAACAAAGATGATAAGATGTCTGGAAGCTAAATCATATGATGAATGGTTGAGGGATGTTAAGCCTATCAAAGAGAAAGATCGAAGGGCTAGGACAACTGTCTTCCAGTGCTTGAGGGTCTGTCAAAGAGAAGAGAAAATTATTCTCCTAAGCACCAAAGGGCAGTTACACAAAAGAAGTAACAGGTGGAAGCTTACCAAAGAGAGATCCAACGTACAACTAAGGAGAAATTTCCTGACAGTGAGAACAATCAGCTTGTAGAATGGCTAGCCTTCAAAAGTTGTGGTGCTCTGTCACTGGAGGTTTTTTAAGAAGAGATTGAATGGCCATTTCTCCAAAATGATATGGGGTCTCCTGCTTGAGCAGGGTGTTGGGACTGGAAGACCTCCGAGATCCCCTTCAGCCTTATGATCGTATGTTCTTTGTTCTGTGAGATGGTTTTTTGTTTACTGTTCCTCGTCTAATGGAGGGAGGGATCCTCATAGAGCTGCCATTGAACTCTACACTGTATGATGAACACAGCTGGGTTGCTGAATAAATAATAAGGTTGAATTATATTCACACAATGCTTAACAAGGAAATAATTATTTTTTGAGAGATGAAGTTGATGGGGTTGGAAATACTTCTCAGGCCATATAGAACCCATCTGAAAACACTGAGCAAATGTTTCTCAATTTCAAGTTCAGGCAATTAATAGATTTAAACCCTGGAGCAGACATATATAATCTCCATGTTCTGTAGGAAGTGGATGTTCTGCAGATGTATGAGGTCTGTGTTGTCTGCAATAATGTAGCTTATCTAGTCATTTATCTCTGAGTTTTCACTGTGAGAAAGTCCCTGAGTGTGGGATTAAGTGTTTGGAGAATTGATTTATTACCAAGCCTGGAACGAAGTATGGCAATTTTATTTGCTTGTATTTAGTCATAACGATAACATGTTTGCTATTATGCTACCATAGTAATATGAATTGCTTATCTTGGTGTTATACAGTTCCCCTACAGGTAGTCCTCATTTAATGACCATTCATTAAGTGGGGATGGTGCTGAACAAATGTATTTATGATGGTCTTCAAAATGGCAGCCACTGCAGCATCAGCATGGTTATGTGTTCAAAATTCAGGCATTTGTCAGCCCATTCACATTTACAACCACAGCATGCATTTCAACCCCCCATTCTCCTATCTCACCCACATCTCTTCCCGGTTGGCCACCTTGCACTACATGCCCCTCCCCATGCTTCCCTCAAATGTCCTTCTTTCTCCTGCTGCTGACAAGGCAGATCCTGCTTAGGCAATAACTGAGCCTTCCCAAGGCCAGGCATCCCTTGTCAGCAGCAGGAGGAAGAAGATGGCAAAGATCAGGTGGGGCATGAGTTGCCTATTGGAAATGTAAACTGAGGCACAACCTAGCACCAGATTTGGCTTTCAGGCAGCAGACGGAGACAGGGAAAGATGGAGTGCAGGGGAGCCAAAAGGGCAGAGTTGTAGGCGAAATAGGAGGATGCTGAAACAGGTGAGTGCGGCAAGGCAAAATAATTGTGAGATCCTTACCTAATGATGTCCTTGTCTGAGAGTGATAACTATAATTGCTGAAGCTAAGCAATGCAGTCACATGATAGTATGAATAATGATTGCTTTGCTTAGCAATATAAATTCCAGTCCCAATTAGGATAATTAAGCAAGGACTACTAGTAATACAAAAATATACACCAATTACTTTGCTTAGATACCAGTTGCAGTGGTATTTGGGAGACATACATCTCTCTCACCTGTCTGAATATAGACTGTCATTAATGGGACCACAGTCCTGCCAGCGTAAGACACAGATAGCTTCCATTATCTGGTTTTGCTCCTTGGTAAACTGGCAGTCTTAAAGGACAGTGTCAGGAAACCATTCCTCATCAGAATTCATTCAGATTTCTTGGGACTACAACCCCTAGGAATTCCAAACACTGTCACTAACAATGGTGTTAATTGTAAATTCTACAGTAAAGCCCATGTCACACTGCACCAATGGATGCAAAGAGGATGTAAAACGGACAAAAAAGCTTGCCATCCGTTGGTTGCTATGCCAATCCGCTTGCTTACACGATATGTTGGTTCCCACTCGCCTCCGTTTTTGCTTTCTCTCTATCCGTCCAGAATCTTGTCTATTGACGCTTTCATCCGCTCAGAAAGTTTGGAGCTAGCCCAAAACTTCTGCGATGGAACAAGGTATCCAAATTTGTCAGTTCTAAATCCCGCTACGCATCGCACGCAATCCGTTACGCATCCAGCTTTAGTCATCCGCTACGGACAGCCGTCTGCGGCATTCGCGCAACTCGCAATCGCATCGCGCAGGGATGGAGGCCGGAGAGACGACCGCGGAACGGATGCAGAAAGGATGCCAGCGAAACAAAAGCCGGTTTAAAGATGGGGAACAAAAAGCGTTCGCAAGAGGAGACCCAATTACGGATATTAGGATATGTGTACAGGAATTGCGCTTAGAGGAATGGCCTAGAGGATGCAAGAGCGACACGCCGAGTATACTGCCTATAAAGGGCGGAGCGAACCTCGTTCCGGTAGCTGCCATATCACTCCTGCGAGACAGCAGCCCAGCTGTTGCAGACCATCTGCAAGCCTTCATGCTGACTCTCTCCTCTGTCCACAGCATCCCAGTCATCCTCCACCGCTGGATCGTAACAAGGAGTCCTTTTGGGCAGCCCCATCCTGTCCTCGAACTAGTGCAAAGCCACTCTACAGGCTCTCGCTGAACTCTAATAACGGAAAGAACAAGAGGCGGCACCACAGAGAGCCGTGGTCCAAAGATGGACCGGCAGAAGAGTAGCACGTAATACGACCTCGTACAAACCAAGCGATGGATCTGATCTAAGGACACGAGCAAATCTCGGGACATTCCAGAGTACTTCTTGATGGATTAGCCTCCAGCATGTTTGACCGAACGGTGTGTCAGTGTAGCGTCTGACACTTTAGTTGACAAGGCAATACACCACTTCCCGGCCCAGCCTGGAAAACCTGCGGCTCAAGTGTGCCACACCACTCTGCCACACCTGCTCAGGTACCACCATACCGAGAGCAGTGCAGACGGCTGGGAAGGTGCAGCCACCAACATCAGGCATTTGTAGTCAAGAGAAGTTGTCGAGCCGAATCGGAAAGAATACCTCAGGAGCCTCCAGTGCCCCCACTGATGAAGGATGAAAGAAAGTTCGCAGAGTAGTGTACAGAGGTGGAACTTCCACACTCCATTTGGAGCCATAGATAGGGAAGCACGTATGCAAAGCACACCCAATCCGGGCTTCCACTTATTTCAACTACAAGTGCTTCAATTCAGACATCGCCCTCTTTTGCATGGTCCGATGCGACTACAGTTCATGATATACATAAGAGTGCTTCGGCAAATGCCTCATGTGCAGATGCCCAGGTATATACATCAGTGACTAGAGGGCTGGAAGGGAACTGTCATAGTTCCCAGATCCACCCCTGCCCACGACCACGCAAGATGCTGCCTACTTCAATCGTGGGATGACGCCTTCTCCTCCGACCTACCTATGAAAGCCTAAACATCCTCCAGATGCTCACCCATGAAGAAGCAATCTCACTACACGCTGTCCAGCGGCAAGAGCGGTCTGGTGGACGAACGCCTGCCTCCTGGCAATACGTTCAGGTTCAATTCCCTCACCCCACCACTGCCCCAGAGCCAGTCCCACAGAGGACGGTACTCACCGCAAGAGGCACTCGTCGGTCAAGCTCCATCTCGCTCACTAACTCGCTCCAGCGCACCGCATTACCTGCTCTCCCTGCAGAACCGGCCTCGGTGGAACTCAACAGCAATGGGCGACTGGACTGCATGCCGAAATGAGCACGGCAGCGAACCTATAGACCACTCGAGGATAGTCTGCAAGACCCAAACCAGCAGCCTCAACCATGAGGGAAGAAGCAGCTCAACCTCCTGAACACACTGCGCTGCACACTCCCAGCCGGCAGCAGCCCTGGAATGCGCACGACAGATCTCTAGATGGCCTAATGATCTTTCCTAAGCCTTCCTCATCACCCGGAACTGAGCATGAGGCCCATGTATGCTGCACGCGTGGCCTACCAAATGAACAGCCGGCTTTTAATAAACCAGAGTTTGCTGTTATGTGAAAATCGTTGGATCAATGATTTAAATCTGCTTCATTATATAACCAGGGCAACTACGATGCCTGTCCCGGCACCCTCGGGAGGGCCCTTGGACCCACCCCCATACCACCTCCCACAACACGCTCCCTGCCTGCGCCCCCGCTTTAATCTATCCCACACCTATCTCTAAAACCCAATCCCAACGTACCTTAGTCGCTGCCATCCCACTAGCAATCTACCCATCCAGAGTAATCCTGGCCCATCTCAACTGCTACTCTCTTACCCATTCCAAGCATGCCAGCAAGGTCATAAACCACCTTCTAAACCCGTTCTCAGCCAACCCACTTTCACTATCTTCTTTCTCTCCAAAAAAAAAAAATCGACAACAACAGGTGCCACCTACGTGAATCAACATAATAACAACTTTAATTGACAAACACTGTTAAAACAAACCTGACCAAGTCCAAGTGTCACACCAATAACCAACCATCCACAGGGTAGCGTCCACGATTACCCAGTATCTTCTGGGCAGACTCCTTGACTTCGGTCCCTTACGACGGTCCAGTTGCCAGGTCTCAGGGCTGAAGGCGTACCACGTCTGTGGACGGTTGGCTTCAGCTGCATCCTGCAATGTCCGTCTTGAAAGCCCCCAAGGGGGTGCTTGACCCGAGGAGGACCAGCAGGACGCTGTGTTGTTGAGGAAGCCTCTCAGCAAGACTGGCTCCAGACCAGTGATGCATGACGAGGTCCTTCGGACTCCATAGGCCGATGGATTGTGTTCAGCCCCAGATATATACTGAATGATGAGATGCTACTGAGGACGGGATTGAGATGTGGAAGATGGAGGAAGGGTAGTTGTAGTGGGACTGAATAAGCGTCTAACCGCAGCAGCGTGAGGGAATGCCGTGACCACCGGTCCGAGCCATAAAGTGGATGCAAGCCACCCGACCGCCCCAGTGGAACACTCCGATGCTTCGCTCCCCCCCACCCTCTACGCAGCGGGCCTCAGGGCACATCCAACCATTCGGCGCTGGCTGGATCAGCCCCAACAGGTCCCCTCCTATTTACAGTCCCACCCGACATTGCCAACCCCCACGCCAACCCCCCCCACGGATCCGGCACATAGGTGCCTCGCCCCCCAGCCCACTGACCTCATCGTGCCCCCACTCGGACGGCAGCCCGCCGCCATGGCGCCTGCCTGCCCACCCTGCTTTCCACCTGCTGCCCACCTTCCCTGCCGTCACACGCCTCCCTGGCTAGCCCCCCGTCCCCATAGATGAGGGCCGTGGAACCCTCCTGCCGATGCACGCCCCAGGACATCACTCCAGCGCTGGAAGCGCCCAGCAGAACCATGCGACAGGCTGGGTCCGGGCAGAGCGCCTCCCTCTCGAGGTCCTGGCCGACCCAGTGTGAGAGACAGCTCCGCCTGACTCCCCGGCCTCCCTTCACCACTTCCCCCCACCCCCCCAGCGTACCTGACGCCCGCCCCGATCTCCTCCATGTTCCCTTGAAGCACGCTCTGTTGCACCAAATGGTGAGGAAAGGGCTATGCGGTCTCGGAGGACTGCACGGAGTCCCCCGGTGTGGGACCAAGCGCTGCCAGACCCGAGACTATCCTACTACTGGGCGAGACCTGACAATTCTTCCCCCCGATCGCTCAGCAGCCGAACTAAGGATGGCTTCTCGCCCCCCTACCTAGAGCGATCCTGGCTCTCCCTGCCCTCTTTCGCTCGATGCGAGGCCCTCGCGAAGCCTGAGGGGGTGGACACTGCACAAGCCTACGATCTAGACGTAGGACGCGAAAAACACCTAGATGGTTCCTCTCTTTCCCACCCGAAACCTAACGGCAACCGTCAACTCAGCCCGCCACCGCCCCAATAAAAGCAAAAAAAAAAACAACAAAAATGAACAAAACACAGACAAGAAAACAAACAACAATACACGCTCAACAAAGGGTTACTATCCACAAACAGAGACACGAATGCCACAGAACCAATAGAAACTGGAAGTAGGAACTGCCCAACTCACTGACCGGACCGAAAACACGACTAGAGAATACTCAAAGACACAGACGCTAACACAGGAAACGAGAAAGAGAGGAATAAGACAAAACAACGAAGACATCCATAGGTAAACTGACTCCACCCAAATAACAACCTACAGGATCGAATAAACTAAACAATAAAAAATAACAATGACATAAGATCTATAGAAATGATAACCAAAGAAAGTAACAGAATTAAAACACTAGTCAGGCAAACTAGAGACACAAGAAAAATAAAGTGCAGCTTTCCCTCACCACCGGTGTGCATCCTCCCTCCTCCCACCCACCTGACCAGCAGCACCTCCCGACGCGCTGTAAACCCCATTACCTCCCGCCTCTTCTCTCCCAAGCAGCCTGCTTCCTGTTTCGGCCTGTCCCGCATCACACACAGTGTCCCTCTACTCAGCCACACGAATAGTCATTCCTCCCCCTCTCAGTCCACTCCATGCCACTCTCATCGCGTCGGGGCTTCTCAGCCTCACATGAAACAGTATTTGGCCTCTATCCTGTCCCACGCGACTATGGCTCCTTCTCCCTCTTGCCCCAGACACCGATGGCCCCCTTCAATCTCAGACGGCGTTCCCCAGCCGGTGGCCTTAGCACGAGACTCTGCTCCCCACACCCACCAACACACGCTCACGCACGCCAGGATCATCATCATCACCCAGGGAGGGCGAAACACCTCATAAACATCCAGCGGTGATCGATCATCTCTCAGGTCCTTCATCCCCGCCGCAGGCAGCTCATCAGCTACAATTTCGCATCAACTATCCTTCCAAGCCATGCTACAGGCCGCCAGGACATCTCAGGCATACCAATCCAGCCACAGAGGACCAAGGCGCGCTAATCATGCACGCACACGCCAACAGCGAGAAAGTACCTCCATCAGGCGACCCCAGCGAGCCACCAGCACTCAGCAGCACCAGTCCAGGCCAGGAGCCCCACCGACGGCACAGGCACAAAGCAAGACAGGAGCCACGAAGACAGCTCCCCCACGCAGCCCCCAGTCCCAGGAGCACAGCAGGAGACGAGCAAAGCTCCCAGGAGACGCCCCACCCGAGCCGGCACCACCCCGACGCCAGTGCGCACCAGCCAGCGAGCTATAAAAAGTGCGCCACGGTCTACACAGCACGAGCACACCTGCCAGGAGCGAGCCATCTCAGCGAAAGCTACCAGCACACAGCCATACACCCGAGCGGCCCCGACCGCCAGGCAGAAGCACAGAGCAAGAAGCACCCGAGTCGAGCACCACCCGGCCCGGCGCCTCCCCCACCCAGAGGCCGGCCCTTCGCCTCCCTTCGCCAGGCCCCCGACTGGCGGCACGCTTCCGAGCACGTTTTCCTATCACTCCCCACCTCGGCCTTGGAGGCGGTTCGACGAGCTCAGCGCAGGAGAGCGCATCGCGCGGAGCAGATGGCCAGCGGCACAAGCGCTGGCCAAGCAAGCTGGCAGTAGAAGCCTGAACCCACCGCGCGCGGGCAGGGCAAAGGTCGGCCACGAATCCTCCGTGGGAAGGCACCCGAGCAGGCACGCCAGCGCACACGCGCCTGGCAAGCAAGCACAGGCAGCCAAGCGGATTGAGCGAAGTGCAACGCGCAGCACAGCCAGGGCTCGGCCAGGGGGAGACGCTGCGCCCAGGACTACTCAGCTTCGGACGGCAATGCTCGCCCAGGAAAGGCCTCGCGCCCCAAGGAAGGCTGCAGGCAGGCATCGCCAGGCAGCGGCCAGGCCACACGGACCCTCGACCCTCCTGCCCTATCCTCCTCACGCACGGCCTCTTTCCTACCGAACATCGCCTGCCACAACGTCCGCGAGCTAGCTTCCCTTTCAGATCAGAGAGGCTTGCGCGCAATTCGCAATCCCCCCCGCCATGTTGCCAATTACACGCCACCGGGCCAATCCCGCTAGCGCCTACTCCCTGTCGCCCCCCGCCTACGGCTCACGCACTCGTGCAATACCACTCACTCACGCCGTGCAATTCCCCTGCATACATCCCGCATTCACTCCCGCTTCCGCGTCCCCCTCTCGTTTGCCCCGCCCCCGGCGACACCCCTTCCGGATGCGTGCCCCATCCCTTCCAATTCCGCTCGTCCTTCTCTAGGCTCCGCTTCCGCGATCCGATTTCCATCCGCCCGTTGCACTCCTCACAGCCGTCCCGTGTTATCTGCTCCCCGTTATGCACCACTTCTTCCACTACGGATGGAACATTTTGCTCGTCTGTTGTGTCCGTTTTGCATCCATTGGGCAGTGTGACATGGGCTTTAGTCTTCTAGTTATCTGAAGATCACCTGTTTGTAGATGGATGACACAGGCTGACTGGCATCTTCTACTACTGGCTTGCAAAAAATAATCATTTGCAATTGAACTTCAGGGTTAATATTTATTTTTATTTCATATTTTTTTACCTTACAAACATTTTATCACCCTCTTATACTTCAACCTTATTTTTTGCATCATTAACATTTATTATTTTAATTTTAATCGATTTGTCTCCATTGTACATTTTATGTTGGCAGCAGCTTGTATTTATGAACACTCTCACCATAGTGCTACAGTAATCATTTTTCTTACCTGCCACTTTTATTCTAATATATATCCACTGTCATATTAATTGTAATCAAGACTCAGGATCAGGAAGTTGGGCCTCTAGTCTATTTCATTTATACAAATGATTTACAACCCAGTGAGTAATTTGATAATCTGGTCATTGATTTTGGCAAGTTAATAGGAAGCTGAAAACCTGGTTGTAAGGAAGAAAAATTGGGCTTCTGTTCAATAGACTTCTGGTGATCGCTATTTATAACTTGCTAAATGATTTGCTTAGACATGGAAGCCCAGAGTAATGTATATTTTAAGATATTTTTTATGATTTTAACATTTACACATTGCCAAGATCCCAGAAGGAGGCTCATGTCTACAGACTAGCAAAGGTTTCCACAGTCCACTCTACAGAATTATCATTTCCTTCCCTTGGGGAAGGACACTCAAAGCAATGCACACAGGAAATAACAGTTTCCAAAGAACTGTGACAAACAGGCAACAAAATTATAGACATTCCCTTTTAAAACCACAGCAGAAATGGGCAACTTAAAATCATTAGGACAAAGGTGTTCTCTCTAATTAGAAAACATAATAAGGTTTGATGCTTCCTAGATTAAGAATGGGAGGAAAGTGAGAACATAATAAAAATTGATAATGTGATCCTTGGAATGGGGAAAAGAAATAGACAAAAGAAACAGGTTAATCTTTCTGTCTTGCTCCAAGGACTAGAGATCCTCCAGCAAGGCTGAATAGTTGAATATTCAGGATAGATAACAGCAATGTGAGTGACTTCAAAAGGAAGTGAGACAATTGCACTGAAGAGCAGGATTCTGTTATAAGTACTAGTTACAGCATGTGAATGGAACACTCATGGAAGGTGCCATTGTGATCACGGCCTTCTGGTGCATTTCAATAGGCACTGAGTGCAAGGGAGCGCTAGTGTAATCCAATTTCTTGTTGTCATACTTAGGTTAGATTCAGCTGAATTATACTTTCCCATGCTTTCAAAGGTTAGACAGGTTTCAAGGGCAGCTTGAAAGTTGCATTCAAACCTAATTTTACGCAAGTGGAACTAATTTGCATTATTAACTGCAGTAATACAAAAATTGGAATGGATTAACCCTTTGCAATAACCAGGGGTGGGGTTCAAATTTCTTAACAACTGTTTCTGTGGGTGTGGCTTGGTGGTCATGTGACCTGGATGGGTGTGGTGTGTATGTAATGGGGCCAGCCAATGTTGCAGTTTGTTGGTTCTCTAAACTGCACAGAATCGTAACAACCGGTTCTATAGAACTGGTCCGAACTGGTAGAATCCCACCCCTGGCAATAACTGTGCAGCCCTCAAAGATGCATAAATGCAGTCCATAAAAATTACATACAAACTTTGAAACAAAATACAATTTCAATATAAAATTGTATGCACCTTTTTTAAAATGATATTTCTGTGGTGCATTTTTCTCTCTCTCCTTTTAATCACTCAGGTGGAAATAAAATAAAAAAAGTGAAGGGAAAAAAATAGGCATCTCTCATGACCAAAACCCTTAATTCTACTGTTCTATAATAGTGGCAGATGAGTTTTTGTACTTTCAAGGAAAAAATAATGCAAGTACAGGCAAGAGATGGTATTCAGCAGGTTCTGACCAGTTCTGGAGAAGTGGTAATGGAAATTTTGAATTCGGAGAGAATTTCAATTTTGAAATTCGGAGAACCAGAAAATACCAATTCTATGTCAGCTTTAAAATTCAGCTGTCATATTTCATGGAAGGAGGGGTGGAGGAGTTCAAAAGTTGAAGGTTATTCTGTATGTTGTATTAAGAAATTCCAGTTGCAGTTAATTGGTTCTCGTGATTTATGAAGTGTAGAAGT
>BHFT01025955.1:0-17416 GCA_004320025.1 Laticauda laticaudata
CGAATTTTCCATGATCTCTCGAGATCGACGGAGCCAACAACAAGGAGGAAAGATGTTGAGCCCTTTTTTTTGAGTCAGTGGTGCCAAAAATCTAAAAGCCTTTCCTAAGATAAAGACATTCCACTACTTCACTGCTGCCTCTCCCCAAGTATCCGAAAGCTGTTTCAGAAAGCTCTCTGTAAATGGATGACATTCTCTCATACGGCTTTGTTGACTTTTTATTTCCATTGGTTGCCATGCAGTTAATACTAATTAATGAATAGTTTGAAGCTCTTTGATTTGAAATGCTGTATTCAGTTTCAGTAGCTTACCACCCCTTTGAAATAGCACTGAAATGCTCAATTAAATAAGAAACAATAAATATTATCAAAGTGGTGCAAATGATCATTTTTAGAGAGGAGCAAGATAAAACAGCTTTGGCCTGGGGCTCAAATGGAACAGTGGTGGGATTCAAAAAAATTTACTCCCAGTTTTCTGGGCGTGGCTTGGTGGGTGTGGCAGGAGAAGGATACTGCAAAATCCCCACCCCACTAACCTGCTTTCCAGCTCCGTTCTCCTGTGCAGGGCAACAGAAGAAGACCCAGCCAATCAGCTGGGACTCGGGAGGCAGAGAATAGATGGGGGTGGGGCCAGTCAGAGGTGGTATTTGCCGGTTCTCTGAACTATTCAAAATTTCCACTACTGGTTCTCCAGAACTGAGCAGAACCTGCTGAATACCACCTCTGAAATGGAAGAGAGGGAGCTGCTGGATTGATGGCAGATTCCACTTCCCCACTTCTTGCTCTCTGCTCTCCACCATTCCATCTTTTAGGTTATCATATTGATGCATTATTCTCATTGTGTACCTTTGTCATTGTTTGTTTATTATTCTGTTATTTTACTTCTGTTCTGTTTACACTCCTCTCATTTTTTTCCTTTTAATTATTATAAGCTATCTAGGGTAGCCCCGTGGTGAGATAGGCAGCAAATAACAAATAAATTTAAATAAATAAAACATCCGGGCATTCATTAGCCTGTAGATCCATTGTACCATTTCGTAGAATAGTAGCCCAATAAGGCATGCAGGAAAATAGATTGCAAATTAAATATATAAAAACTCTTGAGTTTTCCAGAGCATTTGATCAGATCAAACAAAATGAGAAGGAAACTTTTCTGATGTTGAACCTTCAAGCCTTCATTTAATTAAAACTAGGGCAGCCATTTGTTATGTCACTGAAAAGTAGACAATATGGAACTTGATGTCATCTTTGGCAACGTTGCCAGGACAACTCCATGTGCTCAGGGCCGGTTCTTGACTTTTTGGCATCTTCAGCTTTGTCATATTCGTAAACTTTGGCTCATCTTCCAATTTTGTTCGGAATTTCAAAAAGACAATCTTATTTCTTTTATTTTCTTTGAGTCTTTGAAGTGTATGCTTATGATTTTCAGCTCTGGACAATGTTATTTTTCCTCAGATATTTTCAACTCATTTACAGTGAATCACAGAAATTTTAATTACATCAGCACCCATTGCTGTCATATGGCAACAATGCTGCAAAATTATATTTAACCTTCAAGCGGGTATTTTGGCTTACAGAGTGTGCTGTTTTCACATTTCCAAGTATAACTTTGATAAATAAATAGTCCCACAATCCGGTCACTTAGGATCTTCCTATCAGACCTTTATCTTGCTTCAGTACTATTATCAGCTCTCTGAAGTCCATAGATGTAAACACAATTTCTTTTTCATGACTTGTAATGTCTGGTTAGTGATTGTTGACTGCTACTCAAGTGACCTTGTAGTTGTTTTTGAAAAGCATAAAAATTCTAAAGCAACAAGCAAAGATTATCAGATTTTATATGTATATTGAGTATCGTGAAAGTCATTTCAATTTTAGTGCCCCCTGAAGTTTGGTACACTGCCTAGATTGCTGAGGCCTTGAACCAGCCCTGCATGTGATTAAGAAGTAGAACAAGAGCATTATCTGGATTTTATAGAAAAAAATTCATACAGAGACCAAATTTGTTTATGACATTTCTGGTCACTTGGTTTGGAAAGTTTTAAAGGGAAATAAACAGAGGATGGTGTTATCTTCATATTTAAACAGACACTTCAGGTTTAGAGGCAACACATCTCTCCACTGCTGTGGATAGCAGTGGAAAAGGGTGCTTGTCCTTATTATGGGATATTTCTGAGATCAGAATGCTGAGTTAGATGGGCCTTTTTGTCTCATCTGCCCAGCAGGGTTCTTATGCTTTTTCCAACAATGGGAAATTCTTTCCTACCCTGAGATATAATTGAGTGAAAAGAGGTGGAAAGGGGAGAAAAAAGCCCCAGGGTATTCAAAAACCCCATGACTGATTTTTTATTTCTGTATTGATTTGAAGAAAATACTTCATTTATCAAAACAAAGGGGAATGGCAATTTTACTTTAACTTGAAATGGCAATAAGGTGGTGCGGTTATTTGTGACACACACTTACACACGCATACACACATTTCTAATGTTCCCTCAATCTCTGCTGATTTTATGAAATTATTCATGCACCTTAACAAGAAGTGTTTCTATGGCAACTGAGAAACTGAACTTTCATTAGGAAACCTACTAAAGAGAAAGAGAGAAAGCCCAGCTAAAAATATAAATTGCCTTCTGCAGGAGCATGCATGAATTTTCTTGTCGCTCCCTCCTCTCCCTCTCTTTCCCCCCCCCCCCCCTTTCNCTTTCCCCCCCCCCCCACCTTTCCATTCTGCATCATGGGCAGATCCCAGCTGGACTATACACAGCAATAACATGGAGGCATTGTTTACCACTTGCCAGACTCTGTAGGGAGATATAAAATTCTGCCAGAGCTTTGCAGTTCTCAAGGGGAGGTTTCTTCAGGGAAACAGAGCGTTCAGTGCTGAGTGCCATACTAGCTTTCCAGAGTCAAAAATACAAAGCTTTTTTTTTTTTTTTGAAGGGGGGAGGAAGTTGTCCTGAGACTGATTCTTCATCTCATCCAGACAGATCTGAGGCTGTTGCTTTTTTGTATAAATGTCTCCTCCCATGTCAGCCTTTCCCCTGAAGAAGCATTGGGTGAGATGCTGCCCAATATAATGCTGCCTGGCTCCTTATCCGTAGCACAGCAGCTGGCACCCGTCTCCCACCCCATTTCCAAATCTCAGAGCAGCTGGATGTATGGGCTTGGTCATGCTCACTCCCACTTCAAGGGAATGTGACTGGCTTGGGACCAACATTCATAAAGACATGCCTCCCGAACTTTCTGCGTTTTGAAATCGACTATTGAGCCCTTCTTCCTTACTTTTCCTTAACAAAAGTAAAATATGGAATTTTTAAAAAGTGTTTGGAGGGGGAGGTAGAACAATAGAATTCTTTATTGGCCTCCATACCTCCATAAAAAAGTGCAGGTAGTCCTCAACTTACAACTTACGACCACAATGCACACCAAAGTGCCTTCCGTCCCTGTCCTATTGTGTCTTTTATTTTTCTTATATGTACTCATTTCTTGTATTCATAACTATGTTTATCCTCATACCTATTATCTTGTAAGTGATTGACAAATCAAATAAATAAACAAAACAATTGAGCCCAACATTTCTGTTGCTAAGTGAGAGAGTGAAGTGAGTTTTGCCACATTTTTATGACTTTTCTTGCCACCGTTGTTAAGTGAATACTGCAGTTGTTAAGTTAGTTACCCAGCTGTGAAGTGAATCTGCCTTCCCCATTGATTTTGCTTGTCAGAAGGTCACAAAAGATGATCACATGATCCAGGGACACCACAAACTGTCATGAGTCAGTTGTCAAACTTCTGATCACATGAGCTTAGGGATGCTTTCGTGGCCGTAATTGCAAAAATGATCATAAGTTACTTTTTTCAATGCCATTGTAACTTTAAACGGTCACAAAACAAACTGTTGTAAATCAAATATTACCTGTAGGCTATCAGTTTTAATCCATTTTTTGTTTTCCTAGGCACCTTGGGGAAGACCCAAATCTTTTTTGTTTTTTTACCTGGTCCTTCATTTTATTTTATGAGCCTTGGTGGCGCAGTGGTTGGAGTGCAGTCCTGCAGGCTACTTCTGCTGACTGCTGGCTGGCTGCCTGAAATTTGGCAGTTCTCACCAGGCTCAAGGTTGACTCAGCTTTTCATCCTTCGGAGGTGGGTAAAATGAGGACTCAGATTGTTGGGGGCAATATGCTGATGCTGTAAACCATTTAGAGAGGGCTAAAAGCGGTATATAACTCTAAGTGCTATTGCTATTGTTAACAAGACCATCCCTGACCCACTGAGTAATTGTTTCACATATGTTTCCTGCACATTAAACTGCAGAACAGAAGCAGGGACAGACAAAAAAGCAGTGGGTACAGGAGCAACTTCCAACTTCTTGCGAGCTTCCCCCATTGAGTTTCCTTGTGGATAACTGGCAGGGAATATTGAAATGATTATCATGTAACCACAACTGTCTATGGTAGCTTGGTAACTGCAACTTTATCAATTTCAATTCCAGAGGAGTAAAAAGTCCAGACTTTTGACACCTTCTTTAAGTGATGCATTGTTTTGCCCAATTGAAGATTACAGACAAACATACAAGTAGTGTACAAATAGTTCTCAGCCAGTCCTTGAGGATTGAAGATTTGTCCTGAAATGAA
This sequence comes from Laticauda laticaudata, assembly GCA_004320025.1. NCBI lineage: Eukaryota > Metazoa > Chordata > Lepidosauria > Squamata > Elapidae > Laticauda > Laticauda laticaudata. The sequence continues at coordinate 4,631 of BHFT01025955.1, forward strand.
TACAAACTCCAGCTCCTTTGTAGTTGCAATGATGGTTTATTCATTAGATCAGCAAACAACAAATACTCTTATCTGACAAGAAAGGCTAAAAAGTTAGTGTTGGGTTTGCTCCCTTTCCTTTTCTTACCGTTGTCATGAGATACACCCCACCACACCCAGCCCTATATTCAGTTCTAGTTCTGGACACACCTAACCCATTATCCCTAAATGCTATTAACCCTATGACATGTCTACATCCCTACCCTATTCCAACCCTCACTAACTGATCCCCATCCGGTGCCACCTTCACTATGTTTTAACCTAAGGCATAATTACCACTTATATGTGCCCTTTTAACATTATGCACCACATCAATACATGAAAAGAGCTATTTCCAGCCCCGCAGTAGCTTCAGACTTCATCCTGCAGCTCTGCTGAGTCATTCAAAAGCAACACCATCGGCCAGCACACAAGCAGAAATACAGATGTGGCAGCAGCAGACTTAAGGTGACATTCTCTTTGGCCAGCTGACTTGCTGCAAGCCGTCTTCAGAGCTGACGGGCTCTGCAGCAAACTTGGAGCCCAACAGTAGTATGGAGTAGTAGCATACAACACGCTTGTTATTTCCTATACAGGTAGTCCTCAACTTACAGCCACAATTGAACCCAAAATTTATGTTGCTAAGTGAGACATTTTGTCATGTCCCTGGTGGAGACTGACTCTGAGGGAGAGGAGGAACAGTCGACAGGGAGTGGAGGTGTGGCTGGAAATTGTGGAGGAGGCTGGGGAAGGGCAGAGGCTGGTGAAGCAGTCAGAGGAGGACCTACACCCATCCCCTCTCCATCCTAGGGCACACAGGGAGGAGAGGATAAGGGAGAGACGTAGTCTACTCAGGAGGAAAGGGCCTTGATCCTCTTCATGGGCTGCAGCTGTGACAACTGAATAAGAGGACGGACATGTGTATGGGCGAGCACTGGAAACAAAGTGTGGAAATATCTCTAGCTTATGGTTCCTCTCTGAGTTTGGCATCCTTCCCAGTGTGTGTTCTGTTATCTGTGGACGTCCTCCAGCCCTTATCTTGCCTAGTTTGTGTTGCTTTTTCCCTCCTTCTTGTAACTGCTTGTGTGGCAGTTTTTTGTCTCCAGTCAAGGATATTTGAAGTTTGGAAGCAAAGTGAAGGAATAAAAGGGGCTTCAACGGGTTTTTGTGACTGTGTTTATTTTGTATCTCCACCCTGGGGGAATTTAACACATTTGTTAAGTGAGTTTTGCCTCATTTTACAATCTTTCTTGCCACAAGTTGTTAAGCAAATCACTGCGGTCGATAAGTTCGTAACGGGGTTTGTTAAGTGAATCTGGCTTCTCCGTTGACTTTACTTGTCAAAAGTTTGCAAAAGGGGGTCACGTGACCCTGGGACACAGCAACGGTCATAAGTATGAACCAGTTGCTAAGCATCTGAATTTTGATCACATGATCATGGGACGGCTACAATGGTTGTAAGTGTGAAAAATGGTCATAAGTCACTTTCTTCAGTGCGTTGTAACTTTGGCCACTAAATGAACTATTGCAAGTCAAAGATGACCTATATAAATACAGTGCAATAACATTGTTGCTCATGATTATTCTTCCAAATCTATTGGGTGAAGGGCATTGGGCAGTTACTTCAAACATCTCGATAGACAAGTTATCCAACCACAGCAACTGGGCAGGAATCAGCATCTGGTATCTTTGGCAGTGGGCAGAACCGTCACTACTACCAGTTTGGCCTAGGGCCAGTGATGGTGAACCTTTTTGGCACTGAATGCCCAAAGTGCACGCACACATACCCAAAATGCAAAGCACCCCATTGTGCATGTGCGCACCCCTGCATGCATCCCATCCCACACACATGTGCCATATTCCCCCTGCACATGCGCAGCAGAGACCCGAAGACTAGCCAGCCGGCGGGAGGCATGTGCGCATGTGTGGTAGAGCTGAGCTGGGATGATGGCGCACATGCCCATAGAGAGGGTTCTGCATGCCACCTGTGGCACTCATGCCATAGGTTCACCACCACGAGCCTAGGCTAACAGCAGTTGTAGTCCAAAATATTGGATTACTAAGGGGAACTCTTTAGGATTCAGAATGTTTTCTTTAGTTAAAAAATAAAGATAGCAAAAAAGAAGTTGTCTTTCTCTTTGTCAGCCTAAGAGAAACTTCGGTATTTTGGTATCTTTCTGTCAGTTGGTGTTGAAAAAAACCTGGCCATGGGCTTGTGTATCAACCTTCACAAGTTTATGCATCAGTTTCCTCATATACATTATGTGGATGTTTGTTAAAATGCATCTGGAAGAAACTGGGTTGGGGAATACTGGTTTTATTCTTCAGAGATAGAATGTATCTCCATCTCATAGAGTATAACAATGCAATGCTTTTCACTGCTGTGAATGTTCCAAAAGCAAAATGTTCCATAAGCTTGGGGGATGTTCCTATAAGACATTTTTTGTCCAATGCACCATCTGTGTTCTTATGGCCCAAATCAACATCAAGTACCAGGACATGGTGAAATTACTGGAGAATTTTTCAATATTTCTAGACATTCCATTGCTGAACTGAGGGTTGTTAAAAGTATCAAGGGAGTGTTGGGATGAAAATTTGAGGAATTGAAGCTCACTAACCAAGCAAACAATATCAGGCTACAAGCTAAAGGATACAGTGCTCATGTTTTAGGAAAACATTCAGAATTCCTTGTCATTACACTTGGACTCAGTATTTGAGAACAAGGCCTATATATAGCTTGGTAGTACAGCTCATAGTGTCCAGGTTTAGTTGCTGGAATCGCCAAATTAGTTTGAAAAAGATTCTGGGTGAAATCCAAGAATGTGCTACTATAATTTGCCAGCAAAACTCTTGGCAACCACAGTAATTATAGTTTCTTATGTCCCTTCACGGCCATCTAGTGGTTGTCAAGATTTTTGCAGTCTACAGAAATAATGCTCTTCTGGCAGAGCCTTTGATAATATGGAATAGTGGCCTGATTCAGTATCTTCTTATTTTCCTATTTTTGTCCATCAAACGATTAAGTTTGGTTGTGGTTAACACTGAGTTACTTTTCCTTTGGCAGGGACTGGTTCTCAACAAGCTTGGGCGAAGAAATTTGGCTCAGAAGGTTCTTCAGGATGCAGTCCAGATACAGAGTACCAGCCACAAAGCTTGGAACAGCCTTGGAGAAGTCCTTCATGCTCAGGGCAAAAATGAAGCTGCTGTTGAATGCTTTCTGACTGCTTTGGACCTTGAATCCAGCAGCCCTATAATTCCATTTACAGTTATTCCAAGAGAATTGTGAATGTTTAGTATTAACTCATCAAATGTGTTCTGTGGAGAAAGTTTAGGTGATCAGCAGTCAGTTTACGTGTGTCTGTGTGTCTGTGTGTGAAGAAAGAAAAGCTTTATTCATGGTAATGATTCTGTTTCAAGAATATCACATTTTCCTTGTACTCAAAGCTCAAGATAGCTAGCTAGTTGATGGAAAATGTTACTCTATAGCAGGGGTGTCAAATTGGCAGCCCACAGGCAGGATGCATCACATGGAGGCCACGCAAAACGTCATGTGATGGCAACGTGATGTGGCAAGTTTGCCACCCTTGCTCTATAGCAACTAGACCTGTTGCAGTTTAAAATGCTGCCAAGCTCAGCTAAACTCAGCTGCAACTATGTATGGGAGCCACAAGAGGCTCATATTCTTTTAATCTGCTTCTTACCTTTTACTGCAAGGAATCAATGGTGGATAAGTGAAATGTCTCTCAAGCATGGGCTGTACTTAAGCCTACTGGTTTTCAAGTCTACTTTACAATGTGATTATGCTAGTACTTAATGGATAATATTTGTGGTATCAGCTGCATACATCTCTGTTCTTTGTGATGTTTCCATCCACTGAAAATTCAGTGTAAGAAAACAAAAACTTTTAAAATTCACTCTTGGCACGATACTTAAGCTGTGACCACTTAAACTGATTCACTACCAGATTTTACCTTAGTTCATACATAGCATTAAGCTATAACATATCTGTTTGGTTGGGTTATTTTGTTTTGCTCTGGAGACTATTTTTGATCTCCCATTTGAGATGTCAGTCAGACTTCCAAGAGACATTCTCACGGCTCTCTTTTAAGACTTATAGACTTTAAGTCTGAAATATATGATTTTAAAAGGGTGAGAATGTCAGGTGAACACATTCATTCTTTGCCTTAAATTATTGTGGCATAGGATATAAAAATAAAATTAAGTTGGAGAAAATAATAGGCATTTCCAGAATACTGATAGAGGAGAATATTTGTAGCTCAGGATTGAACTGTGAGGTCCCAGGTGCTCTGGTAGCTTGGTTGTTTCCTTGCCCTGTGAGGGGAAGCCCCTTGAATATAAAATGAGAGCAAACTCCACTCCCTACTAATACTGATTATGTAACCTAGTTTAGTAAGGAAACATCTGCAAGAAAACAACCAAGTTCAGAGAGCACCAGATACCTGGTATTTCTAGAATATTTTATTAATAAAATTAGGGCAGCTCAGTTTTAAACTTTCAACAAGAATTTTGTTCTAGACCACAGTAAGTTTTTGGACATTGAGACACAAGACTACTGCTTGAGATACTGACAGAGACACATCTCTTACAATATCTTCTTTAAGAGTGTTCCACAAATGCTCCATAGCTGGGGATCATTAGAGCTAAAGATAAATCATTGAAAAGTCACCAAATTGCTTGTTACAAAGAGTGTACCATGATGGACGCATTGGGATGCGCAAGGGAAAAATTATTACATAATTTGGGACCTATGGGTTTGGGACCTATTGTAGAGTATTACAATGGTCTGTGAGTCTAATTTGTTAAATTTTAGGCTACATCAGTTTTGTTTGTGCTCAGGGATGTGTGGAATAAAAGTATAGGCATCTATGCAAGCACAGTAACTAGATATAACTGTAACTTCTTGGTTCTTTGTATCATTTTATCCTTTTGATCCATTAGTAGTACATGGCACAAATAGCAACATGTTATTCCATTTAAATGACTTCTTGCCTCTTAAAATTTTCTTTTCAGTTTAGAAAGACAGTCTAGAATAGTCCTTTTATTAATATTTCAGTTACATTGGTATTTACTTTTAATTACGCTGCTGCGATCATTCTGACTGATCTCATGTACTTACCTGAGCTAGTTCATTTTCCCAAAAAATATACTATCAATAACCGGATTAGATAAGATAGGTGTAAGCACCTATGATATGGCTATCCAAATTTACCTGCTGGTGCTTTCTTTCTAAATCTCAATTTAAAATAGGATTGGGGTTTTTTTTAGTCTTTAGGACAGAAATCATCTCAAAGTTCCAATTTTTAGAAGATAAAGGCCTTATTTTATCTCGTGCATAATCAAGATGCTGATTAAGTAATACAAGTCTTGAATTTGGATAGCACAAACATTTGGTAGAGTTCTGCATAATCAACAATTTTTCCAGGCTATATTCCTCGCATACAGGACCTTCTTCAAATGTCCTTTCTCCATTATTGCCCCAGTGGCAAAACTAGGGTATTACAATTAATTTGCAGGAAATAACTAAGGCTTACTATGGCAGTGATGACTCATCACCTGACAACCACCATTTCCCTCCTTGGTAACCCAGTAAATGATGCCGCATCTTCATAAAGCAATGCTCCCGTGAAAGATAGGCTGAGGTTAAAGAAGCAAACACAAATCAGGATCTAGACATTCCTGGATATTTGTTTATTAGCCAGTAAACTTCACATTTGTGCATAACACCCTGCGTAGTATTTAATGGTTATGAAACTTTTCATATACTGTGTAGTGGAATACATAAAATATTGAATCCATTAAACTCTGAAGATTGGATGAGTTTAAATAATTGCAATTTGTTATATCAGCACAGATGCTATCTTATTTTATTTTCAGCCAACTATTCTGGAAACGTATTACTATTTATTTATTGAGAATATTATTTGGGCACTCTTCAGCCAAATATGGTTTTGATGACAAAAATAGTACTATAGCTAGTTATTACAAATCCATTCCATTACTTTATATAAGACTTAGTCAAAACTCCTTTTTGTTGCAGTGTGTTTTTGTGAAGGAGAAAACTTACAATCCCTGCCAGGGATGGGTTGTTTTATGGGGTTTTATTATATAAATATGTTAATGGGTGGATGGATAAATAGGTGGATGATAGACAGATAAACATAATTGAACTACATCTTACTAGGTGAGGCCACTTTGAGTTACAGTTCAGCAGTATCTGGAGAGTCATAGATAGCCACTCCATCTTAGAGAAAGTCGAAAAACATGAAAATTAATTCACTATGTAAACATAATTAATTAGGAACTCTTTACTGATGAATATGTGGGGCTTGAAGGTCATTAGTTGCTTAGAATGCTTTGGTACATTATAAACAATTTCCCCCTTTTGCTCTTATGTCCATAATTCTCCAAGAAATACTACATCATACCATATTTCATTTGGAAGCCAGTCTGCAATGCCTTTGAAATTTGATATACCTTTTCACAATGAGACATGACAACACTGAGTTTGAAACAGCTTTCACCAGATGAATAAACAAATCCAGGGAGAAAGATGTGTTGTGCATATAAGGTCATTTCCTGCTGTTTTTCATTCTTTGCAAATTATTCATCAATGTTCACAAATCAAATCCTGAATGGATGCCTACTTGTTGCAAAAGACAATTTAGGATATTTCTGTGGGGTTCATTCGGAAGGTATCCTACTGTATCCTATCCAGGAAGAATCAAGGTTGGTATCATATCGTGGAATTGAACTATGGAATCAGAAGAGACCATTTAAAGTCCAGTATAGGAATTCAAAGGACCCCTGATAGGAGACTGTCTGGCTTCTCTTTCAACACTCATGGAGTCCTCCATCTTTTTGAGTAATTATTTACACAATCCAATTTACAATTGCAAACTTTTCCAACATTAATTTGGCATATGCAGTTCTTTTATCATAAATATGTTGTTTTGTGCTCTACCTACTAAGCTAATAAAGAATTTGGCCTTCTTTAAAGTGCTTCTTTCAATTATTTGAAGAATGCTATCATGTACCACTTCAATTTCTTAAGGTTAAATATTTCCAGTTTATGTAATTGCCAGTCATAGCTTTTAGTTTCTACTGCACGCTCTGATCATTCTTACTACATTCTCTGAACTTGGTCCAGTTTATCTTGAGTCCTGTAAGTATGAAACCAAAAATTGGATTTAATACTGGAAGTCAATTCTGATCAATGCTACATAACCTGATGCCAAGTTTCATACGATTTGGACTATACTTATGTATACTGAATTTGCCTTTTTGACAGCCAAATGGAACTGCTACTTAGTTTGTAATAATCCAGTATTCAAAAATCCTTTTCACTATTAAAATTACCAAGCCAAGTGATTCCTATCTTATGCATGGTGTATTTAATTTCTGTTATTTTAATCCCACTTCTCTAATCTTTCCAGATTATTTTGAATTTATTTCTGCCTATGCAATTTATTTTGTGCTCTCTGCAAGTATATAAGCATTTCCTTTCTTCAGTCAATTCAAAGACATTAATAAAAATACTGAAAAGTAGAGGAACCAGGACTGAATCACATGGCACCATCACTATTTCTCTACAATTTGATGAGGAACCATTAATATGCTTTTCAGACTACCTATGTGTCACTTATCAGTAATGCCACTAAGTTCACATTTAACTACTTTGCTAATTACAAAATCATGGAATACTTTTTAAAATGCTTTTCTGAAATCGGGGTATATTACGTTTACAGCATTCTTATAAACTACCGGTATTACAAAATATGCACTGCAAAAAATTAAATAGTGCTTTTGACAAGTCTTGTTCTTGACATATTTTTTGCTTACCTTTGCATTGCTTATAAAATGTGTTATATTCTGATCCAGAATATTTTCAGAAACCAGTGTTAACTTGACTGAATGACAGCTCTCTAGATCCCCCTTTCCTTTTTTTTTTGAAGATGAGTCATTTACTCTTTTCCTTTTGTTTGACACTTTACAGCATATTTATATTATTACATTACATCTTCAAACTTGGCAAGTTTAAGAATTGTGGACTTCAACTCCCAGAATTATTGAGCTAACATGACTGGAGGAGAAATTCTGGGAATTGAAGTCCACAAGTCTTAAAACTATCAAGTTTGAAGATCTCTGATGTAAGGGGTCAGCTGAATCCCATCAGTGAGTCCCTTCATTATCCTAGGATAATAGTCTTCTGGCTCCTGAGATTTAAATTTACTCAGAATAAATGCAATATTTATATCAATTCTGTTCTTCATTCTGCTCTTCAGAATTATCAGATGAATGTATGTTCTCTCCTGGGGGGATTCAACCGATGTAACTACCGGTTCGGTAATTACATTGTGCCAGACATGCACTGCGCACACACATACTATGCCATAAGCCACCCAGACAGCTGATAAGCGCTGCACGCAGGTGCACAGCATTTGAAAAAGCACTTTTTTACTGCTTTTTCAACCTCACCTGTGCCGCACAAAGCAGCTGAAGTTGAAAAAGCAGGAAATAAAGTTCAGGTAACAGCCCGGGTGGGTGATCCAAAGAGCAGCAGACACAGAACCGGTTCTGTGTGTGCTGCTCTTCAGAGCTACCGGTTCTACAGAGCAGGGCAGAACTGGTAGCATTCCACCCCTGGTTCTCTCCTAAAAGAAGACATTGCTCTTATATGTATCTTTTTCTTTTCAGGCCTTTATTAAATTTGAATGGACAACTACATTTGCCTTCTTCAGAATTCACATTTTCCTTATCAGGATTACTTTTGCTTTTAAATTCTCTATTTTAAGATGTCCCATTTATTTTTGCAGGATCCCTTTGTGAAATCACACTGACTATTTTTGCAATCTTTCAGAAGAACTGTGCCTTACATCAGGGTTTTTATGACTGTTCTGCCAAAATATAGTATCCCTGAGAATTTGAGGTATTCAATGAAACACTTCAGGGGAAAAAAAACCCTCATCATCGTTTGGGAATGAGAGTGCACAGAAACAAAACCAATGTTTTATAGATGGCACCTTCCTCGAGACAAGCGAAGATGCACCCCAACATGGGTCCAAATTGCTGAAAGTGCAAAAAAAAGGACCGAACGTTCTTCAATATGTGGTGGTCTTGTACAGAGGCTCAAAAATTTTGGCAGAAATTTAGAAAATGGTTGGAGGAAATGACGATAGATTGAATTCAAACCAGAATTCTTTCTATTTGGGATCTTTAATAAACAATTCCCCCAAAAAGTGAAGTATACAATAGTACATATTTTGACAGCGGCCAGATTGGGTTTTGCACAATGTTGGAAACCACCTATGTTCCATTCAGAGGAAATGACTATTCAAAAAAATATTAAGTTGTGCAGAAATGGACAAATAACTTTGGCATAAAAAGATAAAGAAAAATCGATGATTATGACAGCTGGAACTGCTGGTACAAAGGATAGACCAAAAGATAGCAACGTTTCAGCAGAATCTCATCTGCCATCATCAGGCTTCCGTAATTGTATTCATCTGTGAGCAGACTTTCACAGCCATTTCAGTTTTAAATTTGGGGCCAGCCTACTGCTGTGCCAGAAATGGTTTTTCTTCATCCTGATTCGTTGGGAACTTGGTCTGTTTTATTGGCCTTGGAGTTTGCTGTGTTTTGCTTCATGTGTTTCTTATTCTTCTGTCTGTTTTGTAGCTTTTTTGATTGGCTGGCAACATTTGGTTCCTGTATTGGAGGTTTTTAGTGCAGCTTGGCTCTGAGTAAATAGATGGCTATCATTTGTTTAGAAAGCTAGGTTCATCTGGTGCCTGGTGGGGTGTGTTTTGAGCTGACGGTATCAGGGGGATCGTTTTGTGCCCAGGTGTTTGCCTGGCTTGTGGTGTGGAGATTTGTTTGTGAGTGCAGGCTTCAATAATTGACAGTCTGGTGAAATCATCTCTTCATTCATGCTTGGTCTTTTTTCATCTCTATCACTTCTGCTGATAAATCTGTGGCTGGGTTTCTATAGTGGCTAGGTTTGGTGCCATTGAAGTCAGTGCTATGACCTGTGGCTTTATATGTTGAACAGTGAGGAAGTGTGTCCCAGCTTTTTTACTGCATTTTTGTGATTCATTCCAGGCAGGTACTTATTTTCTATTGGTCTGTCCAATGTATGTTGGCAGGCATGATGCACAGGGACTTCATATATGCCTTGGTTTTCCAGGTCAATTTTATATTTGGGTTTCTCAGGATGGCTGCTATTTTTTTGTTGTTTTTGAAGGCAGTCTTTGATGTGATGCCTGTGCAGTATCTTATTGATTTTGTCTGTAGTATTCTTATGTAGGGTAAGACAGCTGTTCCATAGGTCTGTAGATCTTCTAGGTCTCATTATGTCTCAGTGTGTTTGTGTGGATCAAGCCCGTGATTTGTTTTGTTGGAAGTCGTTAGCTGTCAGTACTTTCGTCAGGGTGCATAGTTCAGTCTCTATGTGTGTCTTGTCTGCCAGGTGTTTGGTTCTGGAAATTAGTGTTTTGGCCACGGAGTTTATATGTGCTGGGGTGGTGATGGGAGTTTGGGTGTTGAGGTAGTGGTTGGTGTGTGTTTTCTTCTTGGAATATGGTTGTGTCTTAGCTGTGCCATCTGTTTTTTTGTTAGATTAGTACATCTAAGAATGGTAGTTGTTTGTTTGTTTCCATTCCATGGTGAACTTGATTTTGGGGTGTGTGCTGTTTAGGTGTTAGGAAATTGGTTTAGGTTTCTTTCCATGGGGCCCAATAATAAATGTTCATCGATGTATCTTAACCATAGTTTTCGTTGTGGGTGGCTTAGCCAGGGCTCTGGATTCGAATTCTTCCATGAACAGGTTTGCAATGATGGTGATAGTGGTGATCCCATAGGACTCCTTCAATTTCTTGTATCTTTGTCTTTTGTATATGAAATATGTGTTTGGTTAAGCAGTGTTCTGTTGGTTCAATGAGGTGTGTTGCTGGTTGGTATGTTGTTGGTAATCTCCTGGGTCGTTTGTGTTTGATCTCTTTTTACCATTAGCCCCTGTGTAGTGACGCTTGGCGTTATGGGGTTTGTGTGATGAACCTTGTGAGATTTATTGCTGTGGTATCCTTGTCTTGTGCTGTGATTTCCTGGGTCGTTTGCTGTTTTGCAACTTCTTGAATTCTTGTGGTGTAATTTCCGAGTTTTCTGATGTGATGTCCTGAGCGGGTGGCTGTGATGTAAGCATTCTGGTTTTAGTCTGGTTCGAGTTGGGGTCTGGGTCTGTGTTCTTGGTGTGTGTCAGCTTGGTTGGTTTTTGGGTCGGGGGGTGTGCAACTGGCGAAGCAGCTGTGGTCTGTTCTTCTGGATGGTGGTGTCCTTTGTTTATAGGAACGCTTGGACCTGGGTCTGATGAGGGGATTGGCAGTGGTGTCCGTGTTGTTTTGGGTCTGGTGTTGGTTTTCATGGCTGGGACTTGTTTGTTGGTGAGGCTAGCTTCCAGATGTCTGGTAAGACGGAGGTATCGCCCCGTCTATTCATGTTATCAGGCTGTTTCTCTATTCTCAATGCCTTCCCTGATTATTCTCTTGCTGAGCGTTTCAATGTTGGTATTAATTTGGTTCCTTCGGAAATTAATTCATGTCCTGTGGCTTTAAGGTGTTGGAAGAGGAGGAAGTATTTTCTTCTCTTGACTGTTTTTTGTGTTTGCGATGCGTGATTTATTCGCCTGTTGATTTGTCCATGTATGTGGCTGGGCAATTATTGCATGGTATTTCATAAACTCCTTGTTTTTCTAACTGGATCTTGTCTTTGAGGTCTTGGATGTTGCTATTTTTTTGGTCAGTTGCCGAAGGCTGTCCTGATATTGTGTTTGTGGAGAATTTTGCTGATTTTGTCTGTGGTGCCTTTGATGTAGGGGAGGAGTGCCTTAATATATATTTTCATTTAATTAAAAGTAAACGTTTTTCCTTCAACCCCAAACAATAAGTCACATGGCCCAATCATTGCCTTGTCTGCTGGTCTGGTGGCATCACTCCTCCTTCCTCTTGCCAGATGTGAGAACATCCTAGGTTCCCAAGAGAAACCTATTTTGACTACCCAAGCCCAGCTATCTCTAATCCCTCCACTTTATCCCTCGCTCCAGTGTGGTAGCACTGAAGCTCCAAGATGGCTTCGCCCAGATCAGTTTCAGGGTTGATACTTGTCTTAAAATAGAAGGACACCATTTGTAAGAATAGCATGGTGGCCACATCTCCAAATTTACAATAGACAAAAGAGCTGTTAGACAACTAACCTTCTATTTGAGTGATTGTGAAATTTAAATTTGTAAAGCCAACAGTTTGTGCCTGATTAAAAGAGAAAGAATTATAAGAAAATGAAACATATAGATCACTTGGTCATGAAACAGTTTTACCTCCATAGGTTTTGTTTCTCATGAATGTTTTGATTGCTACAAAAAACACTGCATTTTTCAAAGTGACCCCCTGCTTTTGTTTTCCATCAAAACTCTGTTGCAGTTTTTCCCTGACTGCTTTTATAAGAGGCAATCACTATTTCAATGTGCAACTGGCTATAATGTTTTTAGAGTTACAATCGTGTTGGGGGTTTCTTTGTGAGTCAATGCTAGGGGAATGGTTTACATAATACATGAAGGGGGGAAATCAAGCTGGGGAACTTTCTCCTGGCATAATGAAACTACTCAACTGTATTAAGTGTGAGAGGGATCTAAATATCTTAGTGGACTACCATTTAAGTATGAGCCAGCAGTGTGCTGCAGCTCATAAAAAAAAAAAAAAT
>BHFT01025957.1:0-55642 GCA_004320025.1 Laticauda laticaudata
GCAGAATCTCATCTGCCATCATCAGGCTTCTGTATGGAAGTGTGTCTCACAGTTCCTCTGTTTCAAATTTCAAAAAATTTTTCAAAAAAAACATATATATATATATATATATATCACAGTTCCCAAATAATTATAGTGATGGAGTTTTTATTCGTTTAATATTTTGGTTCCTTTTTCTAAAGGTAAGGTCAATATTGTAGTAATCAGAAATTGTGATCGATGTAAAGTATGCATGAAAATATCTACTGTCATGCTAAGCACAAAAATACATCGTGATTACATTTCCTCCCTCTATATTGTAAACTTGAACATCTGTCCTTTGACTATAAAGGTGATACAATCTTTAAAATGTAATAAGATTTAATTTCATAGAATCTGCCTACCTAAATGAAATCATTTTCATATTTGTCAGTTCTGACAAAACCATCCCTGTGACTTTGAATGTTTGATCGTATAACTCTGGAAGATTAAAATATATTTGCATTAGTCTCCTAATAGAGCTATTTATCTAATTATTCTTTGCAGATTTGTCACTACTGTCACTATCTGCTACTTTGAGCAGCAATTTTTGTACCTTTCTTCAAATTTTCACAATTTTGGCTGTATTCTCTATATTCCTGTTAATCTGCTACTGTTACTTCACATCTGTTACTTCACATCCTCACATTTCTCCTGTCCTATTCATAATAGTTGCAATCAGTACCGATCACAATCATTTAATTCCTCTGGGGTTTAGCTAAATCTTCGTGCAGATTTATCCAACCGATCTTAGAATGTTCTGCATCTACTAGATATTCTGGGATCTTCCATTTTTGTAATATAATTGCCAGATATTAATCACTGTCTTGACTAGCTAAAATACAATTTCTTATTACCTTGTCATTTCTCATCCTTCCTTGTCTTTTTACCATCACTTGTTCATCTTCTCATGATAAACAAGCAGTAGTTATTGTATGCTAAGGATTTGTGTTTCTATTGTAGACTGGCTTCCTTCTAATGTAGTTGTTATAAAACAGTGAAATATGTTGAACTTTAAGAACATTGCAATAATACTGTGCCAGCTGATTAATATAATTTTGGATCCATATTTTCATGAGGTCAGAACATATTACAAAGAGTTGAAACAACTGCAGTACGACAGAGAAGCCTGAGAATGATAGAGACACTTCCTAAAAATACAGTGAAGAATCAATAAATGAGTTCTGGACCAAATAAAAACAGATTACTGCTTTGAAACAATGGTCATTGTTATTTGGGCATTTGAAGTGAGTTTGGTTAAGGTTAGGATGGGTGATAAAAATAGATGGAATGGATGGAATTATTGGCATGTCCTTGCAAGAGTTACACATTATTATTGTACTAGTGTCAATTCAATAAAATTCTAATGAGCATTTGTCCATGCAGTCAGTCGGAGACAAACCTGAGTTGACATAAAATAATTATTAACGGTGTTTAATACTAAATTCCTTTCCAAAGTACCATTTTACAACAATCATATACCTAAGAAGCAAGGTGTCATTAAAAAGGAGTCCCAGAATTCTCTGCTTGTGCCAAACATCATGGGAATCTTCCATTGTAAGATGCAATTATAGGATCAACAGCTTTCCTAGCCAGCTAAGCTGTACCTCTTTTTGATCATTCTGGGTATTTTCTCACATTCTATCCATAATTTCTTCCATTTCTATCCATAATTTCTTCCATATTTGCATTCCCAATATATACTGTGTATAAATTGAAAGCCTTCAGATTAAACTTGCTCTAAACAGTACATTTATTTTGGACTAAAAGAACATATAATGAAATGATGTGAGTTAGTGCTACCTATATAGTGCGATTCCAAATCATTATTAAGGGTCAGAATACTCTTTACCAAATAAAATTCCCAAGACCCATCAGTCACCAGGGTTGATTTGTTTTATCTGGTTGCCTAGACAAGTGTCACCTTCCTCAGCATTCTTCCTGAAGCTGTCCATTCTGTAGTGTAGAGGACAACTATTCTAGAGAGTGTTCAATAACTCCATTCCCCTGATAGAACTTGGAAAAAAGTTCAAGGACAAATAAGTAACTTTCAATTATGTTCCGTAATAAATAAATGAACAAGTATAATGCTTTTTACTAATTTAGTTGGATTATATTTGTCAAGTTTCAAGAATTGTCTGGAGAACATGTCACATAGTAGGTCATATACATGCAGAAATCTTGAAAAGAGTTCACAAACTTTCAAGCCCCATTATAAATTTGAGGTACGCTTGTAATTTGCTATAATAGATAGGTGTGAATATTAGAAATGTTTGGATCAGGCTGATGATAGGGATCTTTCCAACTGAATATTTTCCACTGTTCTGCATAAAATAACTTCATGGGTGTTGCTATTTGTCAGTACATAATTGGCAGGGTCTGTTGCTAGAGGTGAGTCATCTTTAGTTTCTGTGCAAGATTCAGCTGGGTTGGCTGGGTTACAACATGACTTGGCTTTCTCAGGATTAAACCGGAATAGCTGATAAGATCAAATTGTAAACACAAGAAGAACTACGACAAAGGAGGGAAAAACCTGGAGCAGTCTGGTACCACCTTTTCCAGCTTAGCTTAGGTATGCTTATCCCTTTTAATAAAATTAGGTGGAAAATTAGTTGCTACCCTATTCTTACTGATCAAAGTGAAGTTCAAGAGATGTTCTGGCATGCACATATAGCACATTCTTCCTGTCAGTTAAGATCTCCTATGCCACATTACTTTCTCCATTATGCAGGAAGAAATTAATTACAAGAAATGAATAAAAATTGTAAAATGACTGGACTGATAATCTGGAAATATTTTGTATATCAAAGAGGTGGTAATTTCTTCACTGGTCTACTGATGGACATTGTAACACAGTTCTCTCGAGTTCATTCAGACAGTAACTGCTAGCTTCAGTTATCTCTGAAATGCTCTTCTTTTTTCAAAGTTCTTTTGTAGAATTTCTTATATTAGTGATAATGCATGTATATTGTATGTAGGATGTAAAAGGCTTTTCTATTTTGCAGTCTACAGTAGATGGTAATTAAAATATGCAAGCAATAATTTGAATTGGTTGTGTTACATAAATGACAATTTGACCTGCATTAGTGACTTAGCTTTGCATGATTCAAAACAATCATCATTTTTCTCTAATAAAGTTGGATCATTTTTGCATGAAGAATAAAAATGAAAATATGTTCAGGATACAAATTTCTGTTACTACTGGCTTACTTGCTTTTCATATTGTTTCATCACTTTTACTTTTATAAATGTTTCCGACAGTGACATCTGGTGGTAATTCAGATATTTTTAAAATAACATTTGAAACTGAATTCAATTTAAACCTATTTAAAACTAAGTATGATAATTGGTTTTCTTTTTGTAGGTTTTTGAAGTGAAATAGAATTAGAAACAATTTTTATAAAGATTCTGTGGTTGAATTGAACCAACCATTCCTCTTTGTTTTAGATGTCCTCCTCTTTTTTCTTTTTCATTGAAAAGAGATAGCAAGAAACAAAAAAGGAAAAAAAAGATTTGAAATTTTGGTGACTAAAAGTCCTGATCATAGTATAGTTCAGTACAGTATATGAGGGTCAGACTTCTTTGGAATTGGGAATGCTTAAAATATATTAACCAGTAAGATCATTAATTCTTCTTTGGTGTTGCTGCATTGGGACTGAAGCACCAAAGAAGCATCCTGAAAATATGGAGAATGGTTAATGTGTGGGGGTAGCCAAATCTTCTGAATGTGTAGTTTATTGATTTTTATTTAATTTATACATTTGTAAACTACTGTAGTCAGTTTTATCCTTTATGGAAGCAGACATCACATAGTCAATACACATAGTCAATAATAGTAATACTGGATAAAATAACAGAAATACTGTGTACAATTTCTGCAAAAAGTCTATAATCCCAGTCCTGGGAAGGCTGCAGTACTGAAGTCCTAAACGCTCTCTAGAACCCAGCCTCCAGTCCATGGACCGGTACCAGTCCACGACATGCCAGAAACAGGGCTGCATAAACAAGCAAAGTCGCATCCAGTGGATGCATGGAGCACAGGAAATCACACCTTCTCTGGTCTGTGGAAAAATATCCCTCCACTGAACCAGTCTTTGGTACTCAAAGATTGTGAGCCATTGCTCTAGAACACAAGTTTTTACAAGCTTCTGAACATAAAAGTGGCAACTTATCCTCATCTTGGGTCAAAGTATCATGAAAGGAGAACACATTTCCCTATGCCTGATTTTAGTCTTTACCAGTCAATCAGTGCAGGCCTTCACTAGACAGTTTGACTTTGAATTTAGCTCATGGAAATACGTTAGTCAATCCCGACCTTATGATTAATGCACGTGAACAGATATGTTTAAGTCTGATCAACAGGTTAATAGTATGGGAAAAGATTGAAGTTCATGGGTTCCTTTCTATGAGAAGAATCACATCCATGTTAGCAAAATATGTTAATTGACTTCTTGGCTATAATTGTTAACCATGGCTTGAGAAATGCAATGGACTATTTCCTCACAAGCTTGTAATTCTCCTCCTAAAAAACTGACTAGAATTAACCAGGAATTTCTAAAGAGTATACAACCTGTTTATAGTATCACTAGACAAGGTACTTATTTCCTGCTATTGCAAGTGGGAATGGATCAACTGTGTTGACAGGTTAGGCAACATTGCAGCTCAAATATTAGTTGAGATATATTTGATATATACAATTACATGTACATTTAATTGTGCTGGTTTTTCTTATGCTGGTTCATAATAATTAGCTAAATAGGATTTGCATTTTATTTCCCATCTGTAATTAACTGGCTTGAACATTATTTATATAAGTATAGGAAGCTGTTTTTTTTTTCTTTACAGAATAGCAAAAATATTTTTAACCTGTCCTGTGGGGAAAAAACATTTAAAAACTTATCAAGTTAATTCTGATACTTCATACAAAGGAGTTTTCATTTTTTAAAATCTCTTTTTAAACAGGTATAATATTCACTGTTGATCTGCTTGATCGAGAGACTACTCCCCACTACTGGCTAACTGTTTATGCAACAGACCAAGGCGTTATTCCTCTGTCTTCATTCATTGAAATCTACATAGAAGTTGGGGATGTTAATGACAATGCTCCACAAACTACGCAGCCCATTTATTACCCAGAAGTTATGGAAAATTCACCCAAGGACATTTCAATCATCCAGATTGAAGCCTTTGATTTAGATTCAAGCTCTAATGAAAAGCTCACTTACAAGATTAGTAGTGGAAATCCACAAGGATTCTTTCATATAAATCCTAAAACTGGTAAGTAGCTGGCAGATGTTATTTTGTGAACTTACATAAGTAAATTGATTCTTCAGATTCTTAAATAGAAATTAAGTTGGAGAAAATCATTTGAGACTTTGAGAGATAATATTTACATGTATGAAAAATATATGGATAATATTAGGACTGCTATTGCAAAACTTAATTTATATATTGGCTCAATAGAAAAAATGTTTTTATTGGAAATGCTGGCAGGTACTTGCACTTAAACAAGTTATGAATAAAATTCAGAGCTTGACTTTCAAAGTCTCTCATTTTCAGCCACTATTTATTTCACAAATATATAGTGTTACATTAATACAGACTTAAATGTCTTAGATTTAATTTGCCACATGAAATAAGCAGATGTGGTAAAGTGTTGTCCAGGTCAGGATTAAATGCAAATCTGTATCAGTAATGCAGTCTTGTATATTTGTGTATTTTATTATTGTTTAGGCCCTTGAAACCCTCAGATCTAGCAAACTCATTGCATTAATTTTTCAGATAGTTTTGTAATTTCCTTTCATCAAGGAGTCAGTGAGTTAAACCGAAATATACACAAAGAGCATATGCAACTCTTTGGTTCAGCATTTCCCCCCAGTGCTACCTATGCTGTGGATGCCTGGGTGCCTTATTCATTAGTTTTGGGACACATTTTTTTTATTTGGGTCTTTCATGCGGTTAGGAAGTGATTAACATTTTTTATAGAATTCTCAGTTCATGAAACTTCTACATCAGAGATATTTGATAGCTTTCAGAAATAGATTTATGAGTTAACTTGTAGTTCTTGTTATTTTGTTATTATAAGCATAATTAGAGAACTTATTAGGCATTTCATTCAAAAAATCATGGTAATGACTATTCAAAGTTACAACTATGTGAACAAAGGAATTTACTTCTGATCCTCAAAGACCCAGTTGTTTCAGTGCCTCCATAGGTACGTGAATAAAATTCAGACCCACCTGTTTTTATGACTGCATTGGAGCAATCATATTAATTAGGTCTGTGGGTGGTTTGGCTTGGCTTGGCTTGAATGAGGGAAGGCCTCACCTAATGACTGGGTGGGATTTAATTAACAGCAGCAAGAGGGCTGCCATAATGCTGTTGCTAAATAAGTGCAGTTATTTGACATTGCACTTTATAATCAAATTACTTAGCAATGGAAATTCTAGTCCCAATTATGATTGTTAACCAAGGACTACATGTAAATTATTAATATTACATTATATTCTTAGATTTTATTTGTTCTTTGTTATTGTTTTTGTGAAAAATGACCCAAAACTCCAAAACAGAATGAAACCACAAAATACAATTTCTGTTTCCACCTGGAATATAAAATTGGAGGGAGAAAGTGAGTTCCATAGAAACAAAGATTACAATTACATCATTGATGTGATGGCAGTATTTTAGTAAAAATATATATAAATATATATAATATCTCCACAAAGTCATCAGCAATTGTGCTTGATTTAACAATGTTTTTATTCTCTTTTTACACCTCTGTTATTATTTTTTTTGTACTTTGTCTTCTACTGGGGGTCAAATTCATTGAGAGGGAAGGTTTTGCACCCATTCCTTATTCTGCTTCCTTGAATTTTAAGGAATGAAATCAATTTATTTGATTATTATAATGAAAGTGTAACATGAAAGTAAAAGACTTTGATTTAAGCTTCTCTAAAGGGAAGCCATATAAGCCACTTGAATTCAAGTGAAGAAGAGGTTTGTTAATTACTTGGAGGCTGCAATCATTACATTGCAATACGCATCAAAAATGATTAATTCTCAATGGAATAGAGCCAAACCTGCTCTAATTGTAGATGCATTAGCCTAGAACCAGTAAATTTTCCTAGATTCCTATATAAAAAAGAAGTCCAAATATCTTGAGCTGAATGTTGTTATACATTCTTGATTGTGAATGATAATAATAAACAAAATTTATTTTTATTTGCCATATTTTTATAATTGTCCGATAACAGCTGCTGTGTTCAGTTTAGTTTAGAGAGTGGTAGACTAGAAGTTAAAATACTGAGCTTGGTACCGAAAGGCTGGCAGTTTGAGATTCAAGCACCATGAGACAAGGTGAGATTCCGCTCTTACGCCAGCTCCTGCCAACCTAGCCTTTTGAAAGCATGCAAATGCAAGTAGATAAATAAGTACCACTTCAATGGGAAGGTAATAGTGTTCAGTGTGCCTTGATATGCAGCATGGCAATATGTTGGTCATATAGCATGGATACGTTTTTCCCAGCACTGACTTGCTTGGCTAGAAAAAGGAGATGTAATCCTCTGGAGTTGTTAGTGTAAAAACATAAACTGAATTTAAACAGACAAAACACAATTTTCAGATCAGCATATCAACCCATAACACATAAGAAAGTGCACATCATGCCATATTTATGTAAGAAAAATATGCAATAACTTAAGTACCATTTCTGACTCCAGTAATTGCTTCCCAAAATTTGGTTGGAGTATTTGGACTATGAAGTTTGAACATGCATATCGGAAAATACAATCTTCCAGTAGTGCAATAGAACGGCACTTAAGCCTTGGAAAGCACTTCATGCTGCTTTCATAAATGGAGTGGGAGCCATTGCATTGACACAGCACAGGTATAATAGGGATAAATATCAGCTTTAATTAATAAGCTTACGGTCATCCTGGGATCAGCTGCCAATTCTGAGCAATTTTTAAAGGTTGCCTCTTGTGACATAGTGCAGTTAGAGGCTCCCTGCATTAGTTGGTTAAATAGACATTCAATTAGAGAGCAGAAAATCTAATTCAAGCATAGATTTGTTGAAAGTGATTGAGAACATTATAGAATTCAGTGTAAGTTTCAAATCTGTCCAATATGATAACAATGGAATTATTTATAACATACTGATAACAATATCTTCATATTTTGTTAATTATTGTTCCATTTACCAATGATGGGTAAAAGACCTTTAAAAGATATATGATTAGCCCACTTACCAATTAGTCCTCTTCAGCAAGCTATTTAGGATTAGAGTTATCATTTGGGAAGAGGAAAATATGCATTTGCTAAATAATGTATTTTATTTCTAATATTTCCAAACCTTGAGAATTGTAACATAATTCAATTGCAAACATAAATGGAGAGAAAATCAGACATATATTTTGAGACCTGATCAATTTATGTCCTATTTTCAAAAGCTAAAAAGTTACTTTAGAACATAATTCCATCATTTCACTGATGTTAGAAATAGTTTTCCTATTCTCTAGATTGTTTTAACAATTATTACTTGGCATTCTCCTACCTTTATGAACAGAATATCATAGTATAGTTTCAGCAAAGAAATGAAGCTGTTGGCAATCAGCTTCCCACAAGATTCTCATATAAATGAAAGGATGTATTACTATTTTGAATTAACTTTAGATTGCCAGTATCTAAAATGCAAAGTATAACAACAGAGACCTTATCATATTTCTTTCAACTCTCCTGGCCAACACTGTGATGGATCATCAGAAGAATAAACACAGAGGCTTAGGAAAGTGTGAGTTGCAAGCAAGTTCCAAAGACCTGCTTAGCTTTGGAGTATCTGGTAACATCAGCTAGGTGGGCATGTTTGACTTAAAAAGTTATTTAGGACTTCCTGCCTTTAAGTTTTGCCCATGGCAAATATTTTGTCTTTTTTGCCCAGACTCGGGACACACATACAGTACAAATTACACTTTGTTTTCAAGGAAATCTATCTTTTAATTTACGTATTTTAATATTGTCTGGGTTTTTCATTAGACCATAAGTCGTATATATTGTCTTTTGCCAAATTATTGTTTCAGATAATACAGTTTACTAGTTTCACATAATAAAAAAGTAGAGAAGTATGAATATTTCATCTAGATGAGCTTATTTTACGAAGCAGTATGGCCCGTTTTGTTCAAGTATGTGCCTTTCTTGTTAAGAAACAAACAAACCTCAGAGTCGGATGATCTTGATTCTCAAACACAATGAAGTAATCAAATAGATTAAAAATAGTATCAACTACATTTGATCTTTATCTTTGAGCTTTCCTGTTTCCTAGCCCTTGTTAATTTAACCAAATGGAAATTAAGCAACAAAATAGTACACCAGTAAGGAAAAACTGAGATTAAAGAAATTTCACATAAAGACTCATCAGAACTTCTGGATATAATTGTAGAACCATGGTGGGGAAATTGAAATATGTGTTGAATTGCTTGTTTGCTTAAAGAATATATAATTTGCTTTAAAATAAAACCTGACTTGATAAACAATACAAGTGCTCAGTAGATTAGTTTTAGAATTAAATTTGCCAAAAGGTATAAAATGACTGTTTTTTCATATCACCATGAATTCATATACCAGGAAAAAAAGGATCTATTTTAATCACAACATGTAGAACAAATTATGTAGACATCAATCATGCAGATAAGCAAAGCATTGCCATCAGTTCCTTCTTTTCAAATCAAAGACACTAATCCTATATATAAAAAAGCAATGGTATCAAAGTGGGGTTCATTTTCCTAAAACAAGCTGGTTTTTTTTCTTTGAAACGAACATGAAGACAAAAATCAGATGAATATTGAAATATATTTTTTTAGTTTTAAAGAAAAATTATTGAAATCAAGTCAATTTAAGTGATTTAAATCTTTACTTAATTCATAAAACAAGCCCTCTAACACAACACTTGCTTAAAAATTATGTAGGAAATTCATCCTAAAACAAAAACTAATGCACTAGTAAAGTAATAAAACTGAAATTTTGTCCAATCAGTCAAGCATTTTTCATAACTATTTAGGTATCATCTAGTTCAGGGGTGTCAAACTCAAGGTTCATTGGCCACATTCGGCTCACGGAGTGCTTAAATCTGGCCCACAGTGCAGCCTGGAAATATTAAAGGACCGGCCCTCTGCCGACAAAAATGGGCTGCAGTGTACATGTGTGCAGCCCCCGTGGCCCATTTTAGCTGCATGGAGGCCCCCGGATGGCCAATTTTTGGCTTCCAGTAGCACTCTGCCAGCCAAAAATGGGCCATGCAGGGACCTTGCGGGGCCTCCATGTGGCCCATTTTCAATGGGCAGAGTGCTACAGGAAGACTTGATTGAACTGGCCTCAAGTAAGTGCCTGATTGGGATAGAGAACAAGCAACATCCAATGTTAATACTACAGTTTAATGTCAGATTTTATATACTGTATGGGTCATTTAATCTACAATCATAATTGACAGCCATTTCTCTTTACCAACCTCTGCTGTTAGATCTAGTATTATGTTATTATGCTATTGTATTTTAATTATTAGTTGAACAATAAAAATACAACAGTATAAGTAGTTTTTTTCTGATTTACTATTAAACAATGGAGTATAAATTGAAAATTAAAAAGTTTAGTGGAGTATGAAGAATAAGTAATACATGTTTGCAGTAATATCTGGTAGAAGAGATAGAAAAATGGTTATATTAGTAAAGAACTCTGGAAAGAAAGAAGAGAAGGGGGAAAAATGCATCTTGAGCCTGTGTCAAAGGCCCACCATGGCCACACCCATCCCAGCCCCCTCCCATACACACTCACAGAGAAAGAGCCCTCCAAGGTCAAACACAACCCTGATGCAGCCCTCAGTGAAATCAAGTTTAACACCCCTGATCTAGTTGAAGTTTTACCTTTCCAAAAATGTTGCCCTAAGTTGGCATTTTTATTTGAAAGTAAATATTTCTTAAATTTATATATTTTTATAAATGTCTGCCTTTCCCTTTCAAGAAGCAATGTTTACAGTATTGTGAACAGGACATCCTTTGTTTTTAGACTAACCAGATTAATTTAAATTCTATGCAATTAAATTCTTGTTCACTGTTCGAGAATTCATATAAAATATATAAAGTGCCCATAAAAAAGTTTGTAGCGAGTGGGTAAAGCTATGAGTGGCTAGTTCCTTTTGTTACAGTCTGAATGTTAGTTTTATTATGTGTTGTTCTTGGGCAGTAAGCCAATGTCTGAATCCATGTTCTCATGTGGCATTATATGACTTAAAAGTCTACTTCTTGCAAAATCTGCAGATTCATTATCTTAACATCTTAATGTTGCTTGGAGACTGAGGAAGTAGTCTGGTACAGGCACATATGCACTCTAATGCCGATACTTTGTAGTTTTGCTGAAACCAATTCTAGTGTTTCCTGACAGCTGATAACATAGTGACTTACAGCAAAATACCAAGTATGAGCTAAAATGGTAACCTTTGATCTAGCACATGAAGTCCTGGAGACTTTCTTGACATACATACCAATCAAACAAGTTTGCCAGCATGTATTTTATTGACTTTGTGCTAAGTAGGTGTGCCATCTGTTACCCATAGGGCACTGTTGCCCACTTGTTCATTCACAAGTTATACTTTAAATTTAAATTTTCCAATAAGTGTTACAATAGAATTTACTTAAGCTGGATAACCTAATAGAACTATTCATGCTTAAAATGGACAGCATTCTAAAATGGGTTTCCAGGAATGTATCTCTGGCTTTTGAATTTTCCATTGAAAGACAACTAGGTAACTGGTATTCTGAAACTGTAATTCTATTACTGGATCAGTTTTATAATATACCATTATCTGTCTTTTTTGCTATGTGTTCCAAGAATGAGTACATAAAAATCCAGGAAAGAGAGATTTTAAAGAATGTTCTTAGACAGCCTTAAGATGATGTGCTAACATAGATGGTGGCAGATGGTGGAATATGCTAATTGATGTCCAATCTGTTAGAAATCAGAAAATAGCCCTGCCAGACGTATAGAGGTCAAAAAAAGACAGGCTGAAAGTATATTCAAATTCAAATGCTGTTTTATAATTATCTTTCAGGCTCTAAAATACAGCTGATGAGAGCCTATTTTTGCTGTTTCCTTACTATTTTGTGAATGTTCCATACCAGTCCATTAAAGGCACTTTTTAATTAGGGATTCAGCATTCATTTGAGCTTAGTTTATTGCATTATTGATAGTTAATAGTGCAAAAGGGCAGTTTAATGATAAATGGCAAAGCTGTCTCTACATTTTAGCTGGAGTTGTGAAGAACTTTAGCCTGGACAAAGTCTGAAAACATGAGGCTAAAGGAAAACTACAGACATTTATTTCAACTCAGAAATTTTTCCTTCATGATTTAGAATTTTAAGCAGCTTGCTTTCCTTATATTCTCCAATTGAATGTATAGAATTTAGAGGGAAAAAAAGACAGGACCAGCATCATGCTACGTTCTCTGTCTTATTTGAAGCTATTCAGACAAACTGAGGATGACCACAGCCTTGGTCAAACTGTACATGTTATTGTTAATTCTTTGTTTATATTTTGATATTCAAATAAAGAATCCTAAAAGATAAAGCAAATGTCCACCATTTGTGCTTCAAACTAGACATAATAGTCAAACTATTTTATTTAGAAAAAGATAAATTTTAATATGATCTCCATCTCACAAGGAACCATACAAAGTTTAGTGGATTATTTCTCCAGGAAGTATTTATTTCCCATCCTCATAATACAATGCATACTTAAATTCAAAGAAGTTTGGGTTTTTTTTATTTATTTTACAATTATATTCTGCTTTTTTTCCTAAATGATCAAATTTGTTTACATAGACTCTTAAAACAACTGTACTGTGTGAAGTAGGTTAAGTCAGTGGAACAGAATTAACTGAAAGTTACCTAGTTTGCTGAATGGAAGATTTGGACTTTTATTTGGATTTCTCCTAAACCCCAAGTCTCATGAAAGTGTGTACACACATCTGTATTCCAGAGGGCTAAAAACTAATTGATTTTAAAATTTCTGTTTAAATGCTGCCATCTCTATTTTGGCAAATGGTTGTAGTTCTCTGCAGAATGCATTCTTATCTTGAATGGGTATGGTTATCAACCATTTGCAGGTTAAAATGCTTCAAAGTTAATTAAATTGTACTCTTGAGTAGCAATAATTATATTGTTCCTGTGGACAAGTAACTAAGTAATAGTCTATTCTGAATATATTGTTGTTTTTTGTTAGTTTGACTATCCTCAACCAAAACCTTCATAAACTTTTCTACTTGTTTTGATACTTTGAAAAATCTATTTTTTAAAAAAAAAAGATCGTATTTTTATTCCAGTTAATTTAAAAAGTAATTCAAAGGTTCATAATTTGCCAGTATTTTTTCCAAAATATTACCTTTCATTTCAGTTTAGTGGACATGGAGAAAAACATTGAAAGAAAATACAATTTATATTCAGTTAGAGCAGTTCATGATTCTAGGATTAGATGAAGTCCCCAAAGGACCAAAATGTTTACTTTTGACAAATAGGAACTGTGATTTTAACTATTTTCAGGAACCAAACAATATCCTCATATGTTTAAAGAATCCTAATTTTTCCATTTATTCATGAAGCTAAGCAGGAAATCCAGTCCACTTGTTTTTATATTATATTTGCCAGTACAATCTTGCCTACATTAAAAATACTTTTTAAAGTATAACTGGAAGATTGGTCGCCTGAGTCAAAGAACACAAAGGCAATCTTAAAGTTTATATTGCAATTATTCCAGAAAACACTGGGAAAATATGGTGCTTATTGCATTTTAAAGTACAAAGAAATACAAAAAAATATTTATTTATTTATTAAATTTATGTACTACCCATCTCACTATTTGGGAACTCTGGTGGCTAACTTAGCAGAATAAATTATCAGAGTAGATAAAAACACATTTTTATATACTTGTTGCTGCACAGTTATTTATATTTAAACAGACACTACAATTCTGGTATATGACTAACATTGGCCTTCTCTTACCTACAAAAATAAAAGAAAATTGTATTATATAAGTTCCTTAAATATTAATGACTCTTGTACGAAAATACACAATTTAGTCCAGCAGGTTTGTGCATTACATTTCCCATCAGCCAAGGAATGTTGATTGGCAGGAAATAGGATATACTCCTTCTATGCTTGCCCCTGCCTCTGGAACATTCGCCCTTCAGAGTTGAGGATTAATCTCAATTCTGATGGCCTTTTGTAAGGCCTTGAAGATATGGCTTTGTGCCTATGCTTTGGCCTCCAGATTGAAGGATTCTGATGATATTTTTTTCTTAGCTGCCATATACTATCCACAAAATAGATTACGTTTTGCGATAGAAAAAAAACAAAGTGTTGGAAAATTTTTTTATTATATACACTTGAAAGTGACACTTAAATTCTACTTTTCAACATATTCACTGAACAAATTGAGGCACTTATCATAGCAGTGAACAAGCTTTGTAATTCCATTGTCATAAAATTCAGCCACCTGAGATTTAAGCCAGTCAGTCACGCCCGCCCGCAGTTCTATGTCGTCGTCAAAGCGCTGTGTTCCAAGCCAGTCTTCATCCTCCGAAACAAGTGGTAGTCGCTTGGTGCAAGATTGGGGCTGTCGGGCGGATGAGGAAAAATCTCCCACTTGAAAGCATTCAGGACTTCTCGAGTGCGATTTGCTGTGTGTGGTCGGGCATTGTCATGCAAAAACAAAATTTTTTTAGCTTAACTTTCCTCTATGCTTGTTCTGAATTGCTTTTCTTGGTTTTTGCAAACGTTTCACAATATCTCACAGAGTTGCACCATGTTCCAGAAAATCGATAAGAAGCACACCTTGCCTATCCCAAAAAACAGTCGCCATAATCTTCCTTGCAGAGAACGTTTGCAAACATTTTCTTGGTTTTGGGGGGGAATTTGTGTGCCCCCACTCCATAGACTGCAATTTGGTCTCACTGTTTCACATGTTTGACAAGTCTCATATCCAGTTACGATTCGATCAAGAAATGAATCTCCATCTTTCATGCAACAAACTTGTGAAATTTATGGAAAAACTAAGAAAAAGTTCCGTTACTGTGAAACGGCGGTTTTCATGAATCTTGTCATTGACTTTCATGACCAGTTCATCAGTCATAATGCTCGGACATCCACTCTGCTATTCATCATGAACGTTAGTTAGTCCATTTTTAAACTTAATGCACCATTGGCGCACTCCACCTTCAGTGATGATTGTTGTCCCCGTACACTTCACACAGTTGCCGAAAAATTTCAATCGGTTTATGTTTTTTGGCCAAAAAAACCTTATCACTGATCACACCTCACAACTCGCGCGGGATTTTTCAATTGCAGCACACATTTCAAACGTTTGCTGTGAAATAATGGGCAATGATACGAACCTCCCACTAGCATAACTAGATGCAGACTAAGCGGCGGACACACAGACCAAAGATGGCCATGCTAGCTCCGCCCCTTCTTGCTACAGAGGAAAATGTAATCTATTTTGTGGATAGCCCTCATATATTACATTGTGTACTACAGTATATTGTAACTGGTTAATTTTTTTTAAATTGCTAAGAGCCATGGTGGCACAGTAGTTAGAATACAGCAGGGATGTGAAACTCAAGGCCCGCAGCCGGATCTGGTGCACGGGGTGCTTAAATCTGGCCCATGGGGCAAGCAGGGCCTCTGGCAACCAAAACAGGCTGCAGGGGTCCACGCGTGTGAACTCCTGCACTCCATTTTGGCCAGCAAAGTGCTGCAGAAGGGTGGCCGGCCTTTCCCCCCTCCTCCCCAGCCGACTCATGGAGAAGTACAATGCTGATCCAGCCTTCAAAGAAATCCAGTTTAACACCTCTGGAATGCAGTATTACAACTCCCCTGGAATACAGTATTACTGCTGACTGTCCAGGAGTTTGATTCTGACTGACGCAAGGTTGACTCAGCCTTCCATCCTTCCAAGGTTGGTAAAATGAGTACCCAGATTGTTGGAGGCAATATGTTGGCTCTGTAAACCGCTCAGAGGGAGCTATAAAGCATTGTGAGGTGATATATAAGTCTAATTACTTTTGCTGTCCAGAGTCACTTGTTTGAGATACGTGGCAATAGAAATTAAATGTGAGTGAATTAAGTTTGAAAAGGTAGAAGCTATATTAGCCTTGCAAGGTAGACCAGACAACAAACATAACCAGATGAGCTAAAGCTACTTTTTATAAAGTTAATATTTATAAAATATTTTTGCAAGTCTGAAAGAACTTCTTTCAACAACAGTGTAAGAAATGATGCTTATGAAACAGGAGCTGGCTTGATAGGTTGCAGTAAAACAGAAGAAAACACATTTCAGAAAGGGTAGGAAGACGAGGTAACACAGGCCTGAGCTGGATAGGAGGAGACAGAGCACAAGAGTAAGAATAACCACTCTCTAGAATCTTACAGGTAATATCTATTATATCTGCTGGGTGTAGTAAGGGAAAGATGTTTGCTGTGTGAAAGCAAATAAAGAACAGAACTCTGGCTGAATTCTTCCACCTCGTTCTAGGCCTTAGCTTGACATCAGTGCTCTTTACAGCCTAAAAACTTAGGCAAGGTATTTTCTTGCCTCACCTACTGCCTTATATCTAACAATTCCTTTGGCTACATTTTACAGCCTGTCTTCCAGGGTTGTTCCCACATTCCATTTACACTCTGAATGTGTCTCTTTCTCAAGTAGGTTTTCCATGAAAAAAAGTGTAAGCGGAAATTTCATCCAAATTCAGTAATGCAGGAAAGAAAAAGATGAAACATCTTTGCATTTTGATTCTAGGAATATAGATAGACTCCAGATTATATCATTTACTGGCAACTTTTTGAAAGGAAAATGTTGAGTTTATTAATAGATACGTTACCAATGAATGTAGAAAGTGAAGGTTATGATAAATAAATTCAGTGGAAAGGAAAAGTTAGCCAACAGTAGTGGTCTTCTATTATTCTGCCATTTGCATTAAGACTTTATTGCTTATTATCATAGCATCAAGTATGTTGGGAATGAATCAAATATTAAATAGACTTGGGTGTATATACAGACTAATACAATATTTTTGTAACAATTAGATTATAAAATTGCAATTGGCAACATTGCCTTTTTCTTCTCAAATCAAATAATGGTTAATGAATTGATTTTATATAATACATATACATACTTATTTGTTTGTTTGTTTGTTTATTTATTTATTTACAGGTCTAATTACAACAACTTCAAGAAAACTTGACCGAGAACAGCAAGCTGAACATATACTAGAGGTAAATTATGCTCTTGTGTTCTTAGTACACTTCTTCACAAAATAATTCTGCTTATGGGAGGTGAGGGGAGATTTCTGTGAAATGCAGCCTCATAAATAAGTCTGCCCTTCTGCTGTTTCCCCTGCAATGCAATGAAAGTGTAATAAATGGGAATCCATAGTTCTAAGCTCTAGGCCTCCCTCTTCAGTCCTTGGGAGGAAAATTTGGAGTTTAAACAGTCTCTATGTGACTGCTGAAGGAAAGGGGTTTTTTTTCCATACAAGACAGCTTTCCATTCTCAAGCCTCCAATTATATGTATTGCAGTCTTAATTATCTGTTTATCTGTTCATTCTTTTGGCACACCTACATCCTTGTTCAAGGTTCTCACCCAGCTGGAGTCAGTTTTGTGAGGTTGAATTTTAGAAATGAAAATCAGTTTCCATTTCTTTCTTGCAAATTGTCTGGGTATGATCTGACTATTTGCTTCCTATTTATGCTTCAGTGTGTCCATTTATACTTGGAACAGGAGAGCCTGCCATTGCAGTGATCCCAGTAAAACCTCCTGCAAATTCAATTACTCTTGTGAAACAGCAATCCAGCTTTGAGCTGTTGTTATATATTACATTAAAGTAATGCATTGTGTGCCATTCTTTAGTCAATTGTTCTAGAGCAATGCCAATTCTGACAATTCGATGAAGGCTGCTCAGTAAGCTGTTTGCAAATCTGATCAGCAAGACATTAATATTGCAATTCATCAAATACATTTGGCTGTTTTCTTTTTCTTTTTTCTTTTTCACCAATAGTTCTGCTGATAGTAAAAACTGTATTGCTTTAGGAGCCAGAGGGAAATGTTTGAGAATCACTAAAACCATAATGGGGATTTGAAAGAAAAAAGTGTAATAAAATAAATGAATCTATTAAAGGGTATATAATATTATTTGAGAACTTACTTTAAAGATAAAATTGCACTTGCCATCCGGGGACACTTTAAAAATTGTCAAAATATGTTAATTTAGAAATGTTACTGAAGTAGCATTCCCCAGCCTGGAACTTACTAGGTGTATTTATTTAGCTTTTGTTGAATATAGCATTTCTGGGCATTAAAATTTTGACCAGAGAAACTAGCAAGTTTATTTTTAGTTACTATAACATTTATCCTGTCTTTTACTTCTGTTTCCATTGAAACAAAGATATCCCATTTATATTTTCTTAGGTTATAAACTAATCTTTATATAGTGCCCAGTAAGTATATATGTGTTATTCAATTTTTCTTGAAATGCACTACATAACATTTTTTTTGGGGGGGGGGATTATTTTTTATGTACCTACTTATATCTCTAGAAGTTATAATAGAGTCCTAAACATGTTTCAGAGACTATGGCAGCTGCATTCAATTGACATACTTTTAGTTAGAGCTGCACTGGATTGTAATTCTAACTAAAAGTATGAATAACTCTGTTTGATTCTTTAGTGGTATTTGTTGTACAACAAGTATTTTGGTATTCTGGCTGTTTGTGGTAGAACCCCCTTAGCTACTTGCTTATTTTTTACAAGTTTCTGAGTGTTAGTAATAATGTCTTCAAAGCCCTACTCAGCCATAAAATCTATAGGTGGTCTTGGATGAGGAATGTTCATCTGTTTATTGTTTCTGAAATATATTTGGGGTGTGGATCAAATTCAGTCCTGGAGATATTTGGGAAAGGTGTGGTAGAAATATAGAGTTATGTTCAAGTAGCAACATAGAAGGTAAATTTAGCAGATGGTCTTTACTTCAACATATATTTCTCCATTCCTTTTTCACATGTGTTCATGAAGACATATCTTTTTCCTTTCTAAAAGAAGTAGCCCTAACAAAGAGTTTTGTTCTTCAGCATCATTTTGGTACATTTGGACTTCCTTTTCAATTGCTTATGAGTATAAATATATTTTCTGTTGCAAATTCAGCCTGATATTTCCTACTGTCGGTTCTAAAATAAATCAGAATCTAAGTTATTTTATTCATTAGAATGAAATATCATTTTATCCTTCTCATTTGTTTCCTTTATTTATGTCAGATCCATTCTTGAGAATTAAGGATTTTATAGAGAAATTTATAAAGTAGTACAGAGGGCTAGAAAGGGTAGAGTAAGAAGAAAAATTTTAAAAGCAGACTCCTTTACATGTTGTGTCTTCTTAAGTCAAAAGTGTTTTGGTTGCTCTGTTAGAAGAGTGGGGTACCTGACCTAGAAATATGCAGGAAAACTTTTAATGTACATTATAGAGATAGAAAAGAAAAAGCAAATTGATTTAGTGAGCAGTAGAAATATATATATTTAAAAGCAGTAGGCACCATAAAAATCTTCTACAGTGGTGTTTTTTCTTTTTATATATCCAACACCATTCTTTTGCAAATTCTGGATCTATGGATATAAAGATTGCAGTTGTAGACACAGAACAAGTGAAAAAGTCCATGGCAGCAGTACTACCAAACACAGCCAAACAAACCAAATACATTAATGTTGAAATAATCAGAACCATGAACCTTGTCTCACTACTTACTTTCAGTTTCATGGACAAATATATCAACAAAACACACTCAGGATTCATAGCAGAGACGAGATATTATAGCTTTCCAACAGATAACAACCAAAAGTATGAATAAGAAACATCAAAAAGGAATAGCTTAATTACTCACAAAAGATAGTTTGGTACAATTAGGAAAATTCTGTACTCAGCATGTTCATGGCAACTACTGCAAGGAACACAAAAGTAAAAAAACACAAAGCATACATTCATATAAATAAGCATAAGCATGATGATATGGTTGATTCAATCTTATCCATCCCATCATAGGAGTCACAACTTTAGTAGAATTCTACTGAATGATATGATCTTTTCACATGAAATGAACAATGTGTGTGTGTGATGTGAAATACAATATTCAGGCAAAAATAAATTCACATAAGAATTTAAAATGGGCAAGAGTTTTGCAAGTTTGGTGATTACTGGGAGTTTTAAAAATAGATTTTAGATTTAGGAGCAGAATCTTAACATTCAGGTGTCTTCTTGGTTGCCTCTATAATATCATTGCTGTATGTTTGACTTCCATTTTCTTGACAGGTATAATTCATGATGTTATCATTATTAAAGCTCTAGATGGCATAGGGCCAGGTTATTTGCAAAGCCCCAGCTCTCTCTGGCTCCATTGGGTCTGATAGATGGTGCCTAGGAAGAGTGGCTTCCAAGTAGTCCTACTGCATGAAATACCATGAGATCTCTCAGGCGTTCTAGATGGCTTTCCCCCAAACTTTTGGATAGGGTGAGGCTGACCCCCAATAATTGTGATAAATACATCATTTTAAAAGTGTCTTTCTCCCCGTTTCTAGCTCCAGCACTGTGTAATGTAGCTTCTAGTCCTGATATTTGTTAAATAAACATATTTTGAACATTAGGACTATACTTAATATGAGCACCATTTAAGGACAGTATTTAGTTATTTTCCAAGTGCTTGCAATAAAGTGACTCACATTTTCCATTTTGATACGTAGACAATTATGAATACTTAAAAGAGGTTGATTTAATCTAGGCTTATATTAGATATTGTTGGCAAACATAGTCACATTTTATCCCTTTTTGAAATATTTTGGCATTACAGCTGGAAACCATATTGAAAGTTCTACAGTGAGAAAAATAGAAGGGAAGTCGCAATCTGCTTTGATCTGTAACAAAGAAAAAACATTTATTTTTGTGAATTGTTTCATTGTCCAATTAGGTAACTGTGACAGATAATGGTACACCAGCAGAATCAACCCTTACCCGTGTCATTGTGAAAATTTTAGATGAAAATGATAATCGACCTCAATTCTTGCAAAAATTTTATCAAATCAAACTGCCCGAGCGTGAAAAACCAGAGAGAGAAAGAACAGCAAGAAAAGAACCCATCTACCGTGTGGTAGCTGCAGACAAAGACGAAGGTCCCAATGCAGAAATATCTTACAAAATTGAGGATGGCAATGAGCATGGCAAATTTTTTATTGACCCAATAACTGGTGTTGTCTCATCTAAGAAATATTCTGGAGCTGGAGAATATGACATTCTTACAGTGAGTTTGGATTTCAATTACATATCCTTGCATGCTGACAGTGCATTTGCATTTTTATGTAACACTACTATAGCTTATTTGGAAAATAGTACAAATACTGGAAAATCTTTTGATAGCAAACTAAACTTTTTCAAAATATAAAAGGGATGAGTGTTCTCTTTTTTATTAAAAATATCAAATGTTAATGTAACATTTTAGTAATCATGTTTTTTTAAAGAACATTCTCTTACCTAAGATTTAGATGTTCATTGGGTAAGTAGTTATGTTAGCCTGTTTCTACATACATACATCGCCATTTTGTACATTTTTATGCATTTATATACCTTTTTATACAGGTAAGGTCATTTATTCTAATGTAACTGAGAATAAACTCTCTTAAAGTCAAAAAATGTTCGAAAATATCTGAATAGGATTGAATTGAAAGTTGTCTTGCAGCTACAAAACCTACTGGTTCTTGATCTTTCCTGATTTAGTCCAGTATTTTCTATGTTGTATATAATTTATTTTCCTTCAAACATTTAAAATTGCCAACAATCCTATATTTTTAGATCAAGGCTGTGGATAATGGTCGTCCACAAAAGTCATCAACAGCCCGTCTTCATATAGAATGGATCTCAAAACCCATTCCATCTTCTGAACCCATTTCTTTTGAAGAATCTCTTTTTTCTTTTACGGTCATGGAAAGTGATCCAGTAGCTCACATGATTGGAGTAATAGGTGTAGAGCCACTGGGTACTCTACTCTGGTTTGATATTACAGGTAAGAGTATTTTAGAATTTTTCATTGTTACTTCTTGATGATTTAGATCAGGAGCCTTAAACTCATGACCCATGGGCTGGATTTGTCATGTACTGGCCACGCCTATCCCCAGTTTAGTGAAGGGAGAAAAAGTCACAATACATCACATGGTGATGGCGTGATTATGTGAGTTTGACACTCCTGATTTAGATTGTAGTTAACATTTCTTCAGTAGCTACAAAATGAAAAAAAATACGCAAAGAATTTAATGAAATATATGCTGAAAATGTGAATTTTTTCAGTTTTTTCATAAACAAATCCAACATTCTATGTTCCAGTATGAAAAATAATTGCACTCTAATTTAATAGCTAGATTTGATTTATTAAAAAAGGATAATTAGGGGCAGTATTTTGAATGCATGACTAAACAGTCAGGGCTCTTTTAGCTAATCACAAAGATTTGGCTCCCATCATCCCAATAAAGTTTCACACCTCAGATGTTCTGCTTAAATTTAATTTCTGAAGAGTTCTGTAAAAAAGACATTGATATGTCTATCACTCTAGAAAAGGATGCAAACTATTTTCCAAAGCTCTGCACTCCAATAGTCGGAAACAATGGATCTTCAAATGGAGAACAGCAGATCTGGTTCACACTTCATTCCCATGAAAGTAACCATCAACCAGAAGACTTTCTTCAATGCATTTTGCAGTTCAATTTCAGTTTATTAGGCACACACTATTTATTAAGAGTAGAACAAGCCAGAATGCTTGGGTTGTACTCTGTGAGATCTAGTTATTAGATAAGAGATAGTTCTAAGCGGTTTACAGACTCAGCATATTTTTGGGTCCACATTTTACCCACCCCGGAAGGATAGAAGGAAGGCTGAGTCAACCTTGAGCCTGGTGGGATTTGAAATGCCAAATTGCAGTCAGCTGACAGTCAGCTTAAGTAGCCTGCAGTACAGTACTCATAACCACAGAGCCACCCAGACTCATGCTGCCATTGTGTAGATAATAAAATGTACTGATTGGGATCCTTCAGTTGACTGCTTTTGACTGTTACTGCCAGCATGAATCAAATTGATTGATGTTTTCCTATTTGCTTTTTTTTTCTTCTCTTTTTGGCCGTATCAGATGACAAAATTGCTCGTGACGTTTTTTACATCTTTCCCATGGCTTGTATAACAGAAGGTATCTGCTTAGATCACATAATTGCGGGTCAGATTATGAGATCTACAGTAAAACATTCTGATGTAGAATATTTTCTATCAGCTCACAGCCTTCTAGTTCACAATAATTGCCCATGGTTCCGTCTTGTTGTTTTGTCTCCAGTGCAATGTGCTCCTAAGCAATTCAGATAAAGGGTATGATGTTCTGCTTTAGCTCTATTTGTGTTTTGCAGTAGTTAGAACCTTTATCCTGCTTTTAGAGTATGCAATCTAGAAATTCAGTAGTATTTATAATGAGATAACACCCTGTCCATTATTATGAATGATTTGTCCTAAAACTGAAGCAGCATCTAAAAAAATGTCTTAATTTCAGGGAATGTAATTGTAAATATACTTGAGATTAGATACCTTTAACATCTCTCATGCTTCTTTAGAACTAAATATATGTTTGGAAGAAACGTACAATGTAATTGTGAAAAAAATACAGCTCAAGAATGCATGACAACATATGTTTTAAAATTATTTTTAATTTTTTTAAAATATAATGAATGTGCACCATGGAAGTAAGGTAATTTGAGGGAGTATACTTAATGACTTCCTAATAACATGATTTCTTATTTATAAATATTTTATGTAAAATTGAGAATCAATAAAATTGGATGAGCAAAAAATATATGTTACAGCTAATTAAAGTTTGTTCTAATAAAGTTAAATACAGTACCATTGCAGAGCACTGTGTTGCTGCAGAGTAGATTCCATTCATAATAAATCTTACCATGGTCAGAATTAATTTAAGGAAAAGAAAAATGTCTTTATCTTTGTTTTTACTCAGAAGCCTTTGAAGTAATTCTAGTAGTAAAAATATAGGATGGTGAATCAGTTATGTTAGATACTTAACACTAAATGCATAGTTTTGAATGAAATAGAGATTTCAAATGGTTATTCCTTTTTTACTACAGTAAGATTACCAATTGGTTTATCTTTGGCTTCAAAGTTGATTTTTTGAATTTGATTTAGACATTGGAGCAGGATGGGCAACTATGGCCCTTTAAGGCTTGTGGACTTCAACTCCTGGAATTCCAGAGTCAGACATGGAGTTGAAGTTCACAAGTCTTAAAGGGACCATAGTTGCCTATCCTTGCATTAGAGCAAAAAATATTCCCATGTTATATGAAAATTGGATTTTATGAACTTATTTCTTGTGCAATTTCTTGGAGCAGGTGGCAACTCTGACAGCCGCTTTGATGTGGACAAGGGCACAGGAACAATAGTTGTCGCTAAATCTCTTGATGCAGAACAGAAATCAAATTACAATTTGACAGTAGAAGCAACAGATGGAACTAGGACTATTAGTACTCAGGTAATGGAATTTCTCATGAACTGTTTATGAATCTGATTTTGTGTGTGTGTGTGTGCTTTCATTCGTTTGTTTATTCATGTGTTCATTCTTGGTGTCCCTGGAAAGAATTACATAATTTTATTTGAAAAAGCATTTTCTATACAAATATAATACAATAGCTTTAAAGCTACAAAATTCTAAGAAGATTTTGTGTAAGTATATAAATACAAAAATACAGTTTGTGTCAGCTTTAAAATCAGGACAGTGTTCTGCATTAGTAAAATAAATGAAAACCAGAAACAAGAAAAAAACTACAATTCACATAGGAAAGGAAAGTATACCAGTAATAAGAAAATACTAAAATGTGAAAATACATACACAACACATTCAGTGAAAATAATCATTTGTGTAGTGAAATAATCTTGTTTTGATGTCTAGGTTAATGCTGGTCTTAAAAGTAATAATGACAGATTAGGTTTCTTGCTACTAGATGTTCCCCCCAAAGAATTTCCATCCGTTTATATGTCTTAATTGTATATACTAGTATTATATTTATGTTTCATTTGGAGTCATTTAAATTAAACCCTGAAATAAAACAACAATAGTTGTTTATGTTATGAATTATCCCAATGATTAAAGACCATCTGTTTATTTTGGTGTTAAGATAAAATGGCTGTAAATATAACTTCTCTGTTGAAACCACATGAAACAGCTTCCACATGACAACAATTCTCCATACAACTTGGCACCAGAATTTTGAGGAAGACTTTATGAAACAAAAGCAGTTTGAAGAAACTTAATGGTGACATATGAAATGATTAAAGAATAAATTCATTTTAAAGATAAGAAAATAGAAAATATAAGACAATTATTATCAGTCCTACTTTGAAATAGCTGACTCAACTTCTTTCTTCTGCCCTCCCTTTCCCCTTGAAAAGAGGAGAAAGAAAAATTATGTGTGGTATGATGAACATGAATATAGAGAAAGTTTTCCCCTTTATCTAAAACATGGTTATCCAGTATAATTAACTGGTTTTAGAGGATTGGAAGGAACCTTGACATAGTTTATTTATTTATTTACACAGTTATTTAACTGTGTAATATGATGCCAGAAGATGTGCTGATGAACATCAACTGAAATAGATTTGAAAGGTTTATTAACTACCAATTGTTGAGAAGTTAGACTATGACTTCATAACAGAATGAGATAAACAATGCCATTATATACACAGAATCATTGTCATTATGGCAGACATTGTTGAGATTTGGTTGTTTATCAAAGGATAGATTTGTTTCTTTGTCAGAACAGCATTTGGCTCTGATTTTTGTCATGGTTAGAATCCATGTTCTCTAGAAAATAATACTGTAGTTTTCTATTTAAGGAAAAAAAATTGGTTATCATAATGGATTTGCCAAATGTTTGTTTTGATTAAAATATATAGATCATTTTTAAAAGTTTTTTTTAATTTGTCAAGAAAGGAAAGAAAAAGAATTACTTTTGTGAAAAGCTTTTAACTGAACTTTCATATTCCTTTCATAAAAGAATTAATTGAACTGTGACCACAGGAATTTAACACTACTGTGTAAATGAAATAGAACTGTGCTTATTTAATAAGCAGCAAAGTTTCCAACTAGTCTAGACATATTTATTGTCTAAGGCAATTTTCCCAACATTCTCTTAATTGAAGAATTCAGTTTTTAAAGTTCTAAAAAATTTTTTGAAG
Organism: Laticauda laticaudata; assembly: GCA_004320025.1. Taxonomy (NCBI): domain Eukaryota; kingdom Metazoa; phylum Chordata; class Lepidosauria; order Squamata; family Elapidae; genus Laticauda; species Laticauda laticaudata. The sequence goes on from BHFT01025957.1 coordinate 26,359, forward strand.
TGTTGTTTTATTATTGTGATATTATATTATATCATACCATTATGTTATTTATCATATTTTATTGTTCATCCAGGGTTATCCTGAGGATTCCAGGTTTATTCAAAATTATGAAAGCAACATTGCATTGCGGGAGGACACAATTTATGCATGCATGTAACCTCACATTATGATCAGTGCAAAAGGGGAGAAACTTACATCATGATGTTCCACTGATTCATTCCCCATGTGTTTAAAAGATTTACTATTTATACAGGTAGTCCTCTACTTACAGCCATTCATTTGATGGCCATCCAAAGTTACAACAGCAATTTTAGGCTGTTGCAGCATCGCCATGGTCACATGATCAAAATCCAGACTCTTGGCAATTGCAATATATTTATGATAGTTACAATATCCCAGGTTATGTGATCACCTTTTGCAACTTGCTTAGACACAAAGTCAGTAGGAAAGCCAGATTTGCTTAACAACCGTTTTATTAGCTGAACAACTGCAGTGATTCACTTAACAACAATGTCAAGAAAAATGGTAAAATGGGGCAAAATTTACTTAACTGTCTGGCTTAGCAGGGGAACTTTTGGAGTCGATTGTGGTTGTAAATTGAGAACTACCAGTGGGTTTTTGTGAAAAAGAATTTTAAGAAAATCGTAACTGCATGAAAGATCTTGTGGGAAAAAATAATCTTGAAGTATAATTGGGGTGAGCATCTGTGGAATATTTGATAAAGTTATCCAAATGTTGATGAGTGGAGTCCTGTTGCTGCTACAATCTCGGATGATCCTGGTCACTTTTTTGGTATCATAGAAACCATAGTCTCTGGTCTTCTTTCTTATCAGTTTTTATATGCCTTGTTGATCACTGTTGTCAGTGACTTTCTAGGTCACTCAGATATTTTTCCCAATTACCAGTTGACAAACATACATACATATTTTTTGTAAATTTGGAAGATTTTATTTCAGTGTGCGTGTGTGTATATACAGTATGTGTGTATGCTTACGGACGGTTTTCAGGTGGTAGTCATTGTAGTTTTACATATTTTTTTTTCTGTTACATCCATAATTTCTGTAAAGTAAGTCATCTATAGCAGTTAGAACTGCTGGAATTAGACAGAAGTTAGATGTATTAGATGTATCCTTGTTGATTTATTTCTAGTTGCTTTGTTTTATAGTTTCTATTGGCTTTACTTTTTATATCATAATATTTATACCACTATATTGTATTCTGCACAATATTATGCTTTACATAATATCTATATTATATGTTTACATGTACATTTTAGTGATGTTAAGGTTTTATTCTTGTGTTAGTAATTCTACATTGTATTTTTTCATCAGCTAGGCTGTTCACTTTTGAATGGTTGTAAATAGTTGTATAATGTGCTTTTATGCTAACTTGATGACTAAAATAGAGATTGATGCTGCATACATATAGAAAAGGAAATATTTCAGTAATATTTACAGTGTTAAAGTTGGTTAATAAATAAATAATTGGAGGAGGCAAGCACACATAGTATAAGGATTTGTTTTGATCTATCCTTATATGAAAAATTGTTATTAGTAAATGAATAACAGGCATGGCCATATTCAATCAATATGTTTGTGATAGATTATTTTACAAACCACCTTAATACATTGCTTTTCTTAGTTCTAAAATGTTGAACACTGATAAAATAATACATATATTCTCACTTTTATATAAAAATAAACTACTGTTCTAAATTATATAATTATATGAATTATATAATTTGACCTAGAATCTTTGGATTGGGATAGTCTATAACTTCTGCTAATTGGTAAACTTAGTAAATATAGCATATTATAGTAGATATGACTGAAAAGGTCTGTCATATGTTGAAAATGTTATATTTTCTAAAAAGACCAGTCTATCCCAAAGATAATTGTGTTGTTTAAAGGACAAAATAAGAATTTCATAGATCATGTTCAGAATCTAGAAAATTTCTAAGTGGAATATGGATGGACAATTTATTTTCCTCTGCAACAGACTGATAATCATTTCTAATATATATTATTTTATATTGTCCTCTGTAGCTTGTTTATAGCATTATTTTCTGATTTCCTGTGGGGTTTCATATTTGTGTTCCAATATTGTTGCTGCCATGTTTTATTTTTGCATGTCATTTCAGGTGTACATTAACGTAATAGATACAAATGATCACAGACCAGAATTTTCTCTGTTAGAATACCAAGTGGTTATAGCAGAAGACATATTGCCAGAGACAGAAATTTTGCAAGTCAGTGCCTCAGATAGAGATGAGAAGAATAAACTAATTTATACTATGCAAAGCAGCATGGATCCTACCAGCCTTCGGAAATTTCGCCTTGATCCTGTAACTGGATCACTTTATACTGTTGAAAAGTTGGATCATGAAGTCATCCATCAACATGTGCTCACAATCATGGTAAAGAACCGTTATTGTACTTGTTTTTAGCTGAAGTGCTAAACCGAACAAGCAGCATGTAGATCCAAATCTGAAAAACAATTGATTAAATGCCTGGCTTTTCAATAAAAAAAAGTACCATTCATGAGCAGAAACTGAAATGACTGCAGGTCAGCTACCTCTTACACTTATACATAGCACATATCTTAACCATTTGCTGCTTTTTGCTTAGGAAAGCTTTGTGGGGTATTTAAGTTGGAAAGAGTCATGCGTTCTTTCCCTAATTTTTTAGAATGGCTTTCCTTTCCAATATACTCATTATTAACTCATTCAAACCACATTTCAATTTAACTCTGAGCTGTAAATTAAAATTTCATTTGTTGAAATGCTAATTCTTCTGTGATACTACTTACAATGGTCTTTGCAACTTGTTATCTCCAAATCCACAAGGCACTGACTTTAAAATGAAGTATCCAAATTATAGGCCTGCCAATTTACTACAGCAATTCTGGATGACGAATGTAGAGGGTAAAACTGTAGAAATGATCTATTTTATAAGAATTTTGTAAACTTTATTTAGATAACATATTTGAAAGATAAAAAAAAATTCAAAACACTATAAAATACTAATGCCAGCTAATGTTATGGTCTTTTTTCACATTGAAACTGTTTAATATTTTGTTCCTTCATATCTATTTTGTTCTAGTTTTCACTTTGAATATTCTCAAAGAGAGGATCAATTCAAAAGAAGTGCTTAATTATTACTCCTTTTCCCATTTTAATTCCTTTCTCTTCATTGTTTAATCCAGTGGTTCCCGAAGTGGGTGGTACCCGCCCCCTGGGGGGCAATGGGATGCCTTAGGGGGACGCTAAGGCAAGCGGGCTGGCAGGGAGCACTAAGAGGTGGAAGGGGAGCATTGGAGGTGGCCCTCTCGCAGAGCGCAATTAAGGGTGGGATTTTGCAGGTAGCTTGACAAAACTGCCTCTGGAGTCAAAGCATTGAAGCGTGAGCAGCGTGGGGAACTTTGGCTGGGGTCTCAAGATGAGAGCAGTTCTGGCCATTTCTTTCCGCTAACAGGCGGGCAAGATGTCTGCAAACTGTCAAGCGCTCCTCAAGAGAGATGATTTTGCAGATAGCTGGCTAACTCCTGTGCAAAGGGGAGCACAATGTTGTTGCACCGCACTAACACAGGATGGGGGAAGGTGATTCATCCCCGAAGTGCCAGCGTTGCTCCAGCGATGCAGCCCCGAGGATGCTACCTTTGCCTGCACCCGTCACTAAAGTGTGGCAGCCAGAGAAACGCTCCATTCAGAAGTGCTGAACTTCCAATCGGTGCTGGAGGCAGCGCTGGAAGGGAAGAGACAGCGCCCAAAGGGGCTTCCACAAAGGGGGAAGAAAACCCTCCCTCTGCCACAGCCGCTGCTTTTGTCCCTCTCATAAACCCTGCCAGCTCCCGGGTGTCCCGTTTGCAGTCCCACCCAAGGACATGTCCCCTGCCCCTCCATTACATGTCTAATAGGAGCACCCGAACCTGGCTTTTGGAGTCCTTCAGGGCACTGGGTGTAAAACCGTATCCAGCCGGCCACCCCTTTGCTTGAAGGGGAGATTTCTGGTTCCTTGTGTTGGCATATTTTTTTTTTCTCCCGTGGAAGGTGGAAGAATGAAGAGTTTCACATATTTGTGGCGTGGGTTCCTGTCACAAAATCGGAGCCTTTTGGCAAGGCTTCTTGTATTTTATGTTACTGGCCCATTGCAAAGAACTTGTTGAGAGAAAGAGAAATTGTAATATAATGGCAAAATAGTTCCATTTTATTATACTGGTTGGAGAGTGGCTTCTGATAATTATGAAATGCAAAACAGTAAATGTTTCCCCCTCCTAATCAAGGTGACAGTATTTAATACCTGAGACAATAAACAGTAGAAATTCAACAATACCGAATGAACCATTTTATGTGACACCTCACTGTTGATACTGAGAGACAGTTTTGCCTGTTAGCAGAGAGAAGCAGCCGGAGTCGCTCTCATCTCTTGAGAGTCCGGCCAAAGTTTCCTGTGCCACCACTAGTCAAAATTCAAATTAGTGGTCCACAGGATTTAAAATTATGAGTTTGGTGGTCCCTGAGGTCAAAAAGTTGGTGACCCTTGCATTAGGCCACACCTGCCTGGGCAGAAAATAAGTAGATAGGTTAAGGAAGGGATAGAAAGAGAGGAAACGAGAGAAAGAGAGGGAATGAGAGAGAAAAAGAAAGAGGGAGGGAGGAGAAAGTGAATGGGATATGGAGGGAGGGAGAGAGAAAGAGGGAAAGAAAGAGAAGGAAGAGACCAGAAAGAAAAAGAGGGGAAAGAAAAGGGAGAAAGGAAGAAAAAGGATAGACAAAGAGGGGAGAATGGAAGGAAGGAACAGAAAAAAAGAAATAAAAAAAGAAAGGGAGGGAGGAGAAGATGAATTAGATATCTAGTCCAACCACCTGCTCCAGCAGGATTAGAAGTGTGTGTGTATGTGTGCGTGCATGGCTCTCAAAACTCCAAAAACAGGTCAAATAGCTCTGGGAAGGACAGTCATAAATTAAAACACTTGCTAAGCAACCAGCCATTAAACGAGAACCACTTATATTTGATTTGCCAGTCACCTGGCCACGCCCACCCAGTCACATGACCAAACCATGCCTAGCCAGCAAGCCACGCCTAGCCAGTCACACACCCTCAAATTAAGCCACACCCACAGAATCAGTTGTTAAGAAATTTGAATCCCACCCCTGGGTTGGGGCACTGAGGATGAGTTTGTAGCGCCAAGGGGACAGTGGACTGAAAAAGTTTGGGAACCACTGGTCTAATCTAATTAAGGAGATTTATATAAAAAGCCATTTGTAACCGTAAGCTTATGAATTGTGTACAATATTAGAAACACACACACACACACCCCTCACAAAAGAAATAGGCAAAAAGTAATATTCTCTTGCATTAGTTTATTTGTATTGAACAAAACCATTTCTGTAGGATGCAGTTTTGAAGATTTGTTTAAAATAAAATTGCATGTAAAATGGAGTTTTTGCTGATTTGGATAAAATAATGTTAACGGTGTGCTAATTATTTTAGGTACGAGATCAAGATGTTCCCGTCAAGCGCAACTTTGCTAAAATCATTATTAATGTTAGCGATACAAATGATCATGCTCCATATTTCACCAGTTCTTCTTATGAAGGCCGAGTATATGAATCAGCAGCTGTTGGATCCATGGTAGTTCAAGTTACAGCATTAGATAAGGATAAAGGCGAAAATGCAGAAATCATATACTCCATAGAATCAGGTAAATTCCAATATTTTCAATTTGTGTTAAAGATTAAAATGCAGTAGTATAAAAAAATGCAGTTTTCAATATGCAAATTGTGACCAGACTTACATTGTTCAAAATAGTGTCAAGCTTACTTTCAAAAGTATTTGATCACTGAATTTATTTCTTTGTTTGAATTATTTATATAGCATGAAACAAAACAACATCTCTCCCTAAAAAAGAAAAATTCTCAGATTATTAACTATTAAAATTAAGCAACGGTTGGTTAATTTTGTTTTCTCCCTGTTTTAAATGTAGCTGAGTAATGGTTCAGTATTTTAGAAGTTTAAAAAAATTACAATCTGTATATTATCTGGAATATGCTGCACTAAAAGCAGCAAGGAGATTAGAAATGTCTTTCTGGGATCCAAAATGACGATGAAATACAGCTGGTACTTTAAAAGGAAGTTCCATAAACAAAGAGGCATCTCTGAAAGTGACCTGTGTATCTAGAGTCATGGTTTTCCATTTACAGTATGACGGCTTCTGATGCAATAGGTTTCAACCAGATCCTCACAGCACTGAAGGTTATATAAAGGGAATCTTCTACTTTTAGTTAAATATAAAGATTAGACCCCCACATTTGGGTTTAAATTATAATGTGTCAATTAAAATTTATGAAACATAGCATTCCATGCTGTATGCAGTTAGTCTCTTCTAGAGGACATTATTTTGAAATGAAAAATGAATATTGTGGGAGGCAATGTTAAAACTTTCTCAACATTGTTTTCCTGGTCTATTCAGCAACTCTACAGCTAAAGCATTAGAGCAAACATTTTAGGCATATGAAATGAACATTCCTTAAATGCTTGTAATGGCTTAAAGGATTAGATATGGGATATTCTAAGAATGGCACTCTGTTTATGACTTTCAGTAAAAAAAAAGATAATGTCAACAGCCTACCCAAATACATAATTTAAACATTCTAATAAAATCAGTTATTATGAAGTGGTGGATTTAAATTTTACTTGATATGTTCTATAATTAAACTATTAGGAAAAATATTTGCTGTCTTAATTTTTGGGAATTTCCCAGGCAATGTGAAATGCCATCCAGAAAAGCCTATTTGTTCCTGTTTTTTATTCAGCAGTCAGAATGTAAACTGCCTTTTCTCAAAGTAAAATTTTTAATACAGAGCCCCAAGTCTATATATTTTAATTAGGAGTAATTTAACTTAAAATGTTTTAATTAAGCCACTGAAGTGTTTTTAGATTTAAAGATAATGACATAAAAGGACTGCTAATTATGTACTAATTAAGCTTCAATTGTGACTTGATCAAAGGACATTTGACTACAATCTGTAAACTGGATATTTATGAAGAAATCAGTTTTGAAAATGTGACCACAAAAATTAACCTCTCCCCTCCCAAAATATTCTAGATTACTATGGACTTAGAAAAGCAGGGTCAGAGAACTCCATCCATCAGCAGCCCACTACATTCCTATTCAGCACATGGGAGCACAGGCCTTTCCATTGCTTATAGCCCACTTGATTTCTTCTCCTGATTGCATAGAATTTCAGGCACTTGCAAAATTCAGTTCCTTTGCTGGCTATAAGCTGGGAGCTTATATGCAAAACTCATTCTAAGTTTTTTGTTTTACTTTAGCATGAAATTCCATGGCATTTAAAGGACATTGTGCTTTACATTATTTGAATCTAATAAGTTGGTATTCAATAAGGTACAGTTAACAACCTATAGGTTTATCTAAATAAATTATTTTTTTCAGATCATTAATTTCCTGTCCTTCTATTTTTCTTTCTCCCAAACAGGAAATATTAGAAATGCTTTCAATATTGACCCAGTCTTGGGTAGTATTACTACTGAAAAAGAATTGGATGTCAGGATTCAGGATGAGTACACTTTGATGGTGAAGGCAACAGACAAAGGGATCCCCCCAATGAATGAAGTCACAGCTGTGCACATTTCTGTCACAATCTCTGACAATGCATTGCCCAAGTTTTCCTCCCAAAAATATTCTGCAGAAATCAGTGAAAACAGCAGCATTGGCAGCTTCATCATCATGGTTATTACATATAGCCATTCATCTGTAGCCTATGAAATAAAAGAGGGTAACATAGGTGATGCCTTCACTATAAACTCACATTCTGGTGTTATCACTTCTCAGAAGATTCTTGATTTTGAAACCTTGCCTTTTTATAGTCTTATTGTTCAGGGAACTAATATGGCTGGCCAGTCCACTAACACCACTGTACTGGTGCACCTTCGAGATGAGAATGATAATGCACCAACTTTTACGCAATCAGAATACACAGGACTCATCAGTGAATCTGCTTCGATTAACAGTGTGGTTCTAACAGAGAGGAATATGCCATTGGTGATTCGAGCTACAGATGCTGACAAAGAATCAAATGCGTTACTTGTCTATCAGATTGTTGAGCCATCTGCCCACAAATATTTTGCCATTGATTCTAGTACAGGAGCCATTCGTACAGTAATGACCTTGGATTATGAAGAAACCAAAATTTTTCATTTTTCTGTCCAAGTATACGATAGGGGAATACCACGCTTATCTGCAGAATATGCAGCTAATGTTACCATTTCAGTAATTGACATAAATGATTGCCCTCCGGTGTTCTCTAAAGACCTATATGAAGCAACTGTTCTGGTACCAACATACAAAGGAGTAAAAGTTATTGCAGTAAATGCAAATGATCCAGATTCAGAAGCCTTCTCACAACTGATGTATTCCATCATTGAAGGCAATATTGGAGAAAAATTTTCAATTGATTCCAAGACTGGGTGGATAACAGTACAAAATACAACTCAACTAAGAAGCCGATATGAATTGACAATCAGAGCATCAGATGGTAGGTTTTCAAGCACTACTTCTGTCAAAATTAATGTAAAAGAGAGCAAGGCAAATCAGCTGAAATTCACACAAAGTTCTTACAATTCTGTAGTCCAGGAAAATTCCACAGATGCAAGAACAGTAACAGTCATCACTACTGTAGGAAATCAAATAAATGAACCTTTGTTCTATCAGATTCTAAATCCAGATAATCATTTTAAAATCAGTTATACTTCTGGAGTCATTTCAACCACTGGAATACCATTTGACCGGGAGCAACAGGAATCATTTGATATTGTGGTAGAAGTGACTGCAGAACATAATCCATCCATCGTTGTACACCTTGTGGTGAAAGTCACTATAGAAGACATAAATGATAATACCCCTGTCTTTGTCAATCTTCCATATTATGCCACTGTTAAAATAGATACTGAAGTTGGTGAAGTGATTCGCTATGTCACTGCTGTAGACAATGATATTGGTAGAAATGGTGAAATAGAGTATTATTTCAAGGAACACAGTGACCAGTTCCAAATAGATGAAACAGGTGAAATCACACTCAAGAAACAATTTGACCCAGACACATTAAACAAAGAGTATCATCTTATTGTGATAGCCCAGGATAAAGGAGAACCAAGTTTATCTGCTGAAGTTACAGTTCCAATCACCGTGGTAAATAAAGCCATACCAATATTTGAAAAAACTTTTTACAGTGCAGAGATACCAGAAAATATCCAACTCCATAGTCCAGTGGTTCATGTGCAAGCATATAGCCCAGAGGGACTGAAGATCTTTTACAGCATCACAGATGGTGATCCTTTTGATCAGTTCAATATCAACTTCAACACTGGAGTTCTGAATGTTATTGCCCCCTTAGATTTTGAGGTCCATCCTGCTTACAAATTGAGCATCAGGGCAACTGATTCATTAACAGGAGCCCATGCTGAAGTGTTTGTGGATATAATAATTGAAGACATCAATGATAATCCTCCTGTCTTTACAGAGCAAACATATGCTGCCATAATTTCTGAGGCATCTATAATTGGAACATCTGTTGTTCATGCCAGGGCAACTGATGCTGATTCTGGATTAAACAGGAAGATTTCTTACCATTTGGTAGGCAACATTAGCAAGAACAATGATTATTTTGTTATAGATAGCACGGGGCTCATTCTGACAGCAAGGAACTTGGATTTTGAACAAGCTCGACAACACATTTTGTTGATAAGAGCAATAGACAGTGGAATGCCTCCACAGAGTAGTGACATTGTTGTAACTGTTGATATAACAGACCTGAATGATAATCCACCAGTGTTCAGCCAGCTGCTTTATAAATCTAATATCAGTGAATTGGCTCCCCATGGGCACTTTGTAACATGTGTAAAAGCTTCAGATCCAGATAGTTCAGATGCAGAAAAACTGGAATATTCCATATTAATGGGGAATGATAACATGCATTTTGTTATCCATAGCAAGACTGGGGTTATCACTCTTTCAAACATACATAGACAGACTCTGAAACCAATTTATCATCTCAATATATCTGTCTCTGATGGAGTGTTCAGAAGTTCAGCCCAGGTACACATAAATGTAATCAGAGCCAATTTGCATACTCCTGTGTTCAGTCAGAATGAATATGAAGTGGAATTAGCTGAAAATGCTCCATTGCATACTCTGGTGACCGAAGTCAGAGCTTCAGACAAAGATATTGGCAGCTATGGATCTGTAACATACCATATTATGAATGATTTTGCAAAAGACAGATTTTATACTAATGAGAGGGGACAGTTATTTACCTTGGAAATACTTGATCGTGAAACTCAAGCTGAAAAGGTCATCTATATTAGATTAATGGCTAAAGATGCTGGGGGGAAAGTGGCATTCTGCAGCATCAATGTCATACTTACTGATGTTAATGATAATGCTCCTCTGTTCAGAGCAACCGAATATGAAGTCAGTATTGGATCCGATGTTCCAAGAGGTACATCTATCATCAAAGTCTTGGCTTCCGATGCTGATGAAGGTTCCAATGCAGATATAACTTACACAGTTGAAGCAGATTCAGAACATGTTCAGGAGAATTTAGAAATTGATTATTTGACTGGAATAATAACGACAAAAGAAAGCTTAATTGGGCTAGAAAACCAGTTTCTTACGTTTTTTGTGAGAGCAATGGATGGTGGATCCCCACAAAAGGATTCTAGTGTTCCCCTATATGTTAGAATACTCTCTCCTGAAATACGTTTGCCAAAATTTTCAGAACCATTTTATTCTTACATTCTTTCTGAAGATACTCCTATTGGGACTGAAATTGATATTATACGAGCAGAGCACACCTATACCTTGTTATACAATCTTGTTAAAGGATATACACCTGAAAGAAATAAAGAGGATTATTTTGTGATAGACAAGCATAATGGAAGGCTAAAAGTTGAAAAAAGTTTGGATCATGAGGTAACTAAATGGTACCAGTTCTCAGTACTTGCATATTTTATGAAGGAAAATTATAAAGTTGTCTCTTCTGTTGACATAAGTATTCAAATCAAAGATACAAATGATAATGTACCAATCTTTGAAGCCAATCCTTATGAAGCATACTTAGTAGAAAATATGCCAGCTGGATCAAAAGTCATACAGGTAAAAGCAATGGACCAGGATTCTGGGAACAATGGACAAATTACTTACAAACTGGAGCCGACCCAGGATACTGAAATCCTAGAGTCTTTTGGCATAAATCTAGAAACTGGATGGATTACCACTCGAAGAGAGCTTGACCAGGAAAAGCAGGACAAATATCAAATTATTGTGGTGGCATCTGATCGTGCTGAAAAAATGCAGTTGTCCTCCACCACTGTTGTGGAAGTTTATGTAGCTGATGTGAACGACAGCCCTCCTCAGTTTACTGCGGAGATTTATAAAGGAACAGTCAGTGAAGATGATCCAGTTGGAGGAGTAGTTGCTATAATAAGCACCACTGATGCTGATTCAGAATATTCTAATAAACAAGTCAACTATTTTATTACTGGTAAATATTTAGAAATATATTTAAACAATTTTTGCTTTTTATGTTTTGAATAGATAGCTTTTTATTTATGAGATTCAGTGTCATAAAAGGAGGAATATTTATTGTTCCATAAGCTGTTTTATGGCAATGGTCTTGAAATACAAGGTCAAAACCATGTGCTATTTTGATATAAGAAACATGGAACATTAAATTAAGCAGTCCCTTATTATTATTATTATTATTATTATTATTATTATTATTATTATTATTATTATTATTATTATTATTCCATTAATCNTCCCTTATTATTATTATTATTATTATTATTATTATTATTATTATTATTATTCCATTAATCTGAATCTGTCTGTTTGATAATTAACTAGCTATTGTTTATTCAATAAAGTTATATACCTGTGTTTCCATGAAAATAAGACTGGGTCTTATTTTCATTTGGACCCCAAAATAAGCACTAGGGCTTATTTTCATCGGGTCTTTTTTCCCCATGTACAGGAGGCACACTTCTGTGTGCTGATGGCAGAGCAGGAGGCCACGCACACCAGTGCTAGCACCACTGTGAGGCAGGGGGTTGAAGCTGGCCTATCTTCCCATACCAGCTTACCACCCATGCCCTGACACCTGTCTTACCTTGTGGCCACAACACACCATTCAGCCTCCTGATCCATTGCAGCTGCATGGAAGCAGAAATGGGCCCGCAGCCATGTGGGCTCCTGGTGCTCATGGCTGCTGGTGCTGCCGCAAGACAAGTGTCATAGCATGGATAGCCTGGCTGTGGGGACCCTGAGGTAAGCCAGTGCAGGACACGTGGGGCAGCTCCACCATCCCCCTCATGTGGTATACCACAAGCAACCAGATGGAATGGTAGCCAGCTGTCTGCAGGCTCTTAAATAGGGTCTCAATGGTCCAAGCTCTGGACCTGGCCAACACAGAAGCACAACCTCTCTGGAACTGTGAAATAGAATCCGGGTTTATTCAGGGGCTGAGCCTCAGCACAAACTTAGTTTAGTTACAAGTGTAAGTCCATTGTAAAGTCAGCACTGGGAGCTACTGCTTCCCAGTGTCTTTTGTGGCAGGGTCCATGCCCTTCCTGCCTGGACAAGCCCCCAGCCATTCAGCCTCAATCCAGTAGCTGGCTGGTCCTCTTTAGCTGTCTTTGCAGCCAACGATCTGTCAGGGCTCTGATCCCCTTCCCCAGAAACCAGTTGTCCACCCCTACCCAGCAACCAGTCTTCCAGGGCACCACTCGATGGGCTGCCACTGCTTTTTGAGCCACTGCCAGCCAGCTGGTTGTCAAGGCCCCGGCATGCCATCAATCAGCTGTTTCAAACAGCCGGGACTGCCACTGCCATTCGCTGTTAGTCGTTGTACGGCTGCTGGTGATTGTCATGTCGTTCCCTAATCCCCCTCCCAGGTATGGCAAACCCAAATGGGATTTGATATAGAGCTTATTTTGGGGGCCAGGGCTTATATTGGGAACAAATGTAAAAACCATTCTAGGGCTTATTTTTGGGGAAAACAGTATTTATAATTTTATTATGGGACAATTACTTGTCTTGATTGTATGAGTTTCATTACTAAAAAAAATGCCAGTATTGCTGTCAAGTAAGTATCTACAGTTCTGAATGTGTCTAGTTTGCATTTAACAATGCTGATATTTTTTCCCAGCCAAAATTATTGCCAGTTTGTATACTATAAAGAAGCAGGCAATAGTTGAACCTTTAAAGTCTTTTAACAATGTTTGAGCAGTAATAGCTCACAAGTCTGCATATTTGTTTGCCTTGCTTATTTAGCAATATGTAAATAACTCTTGATTTTATGGGTTTTTTAAAATTCCATCAAGTTCTCTTAGCCAATTAATGCAACATAAAACAATATTAAAAACAGTAAGATAGAAAAGAATGGAATGCCTGGGAAAAGAGAAGACACCTTTGTTATATCAAATAATATATAACAATTATTTGGGGAAATCTTTCATACTTCTAATAGTCTAAAGTAGCATTTTTTTAAACTTGGCTGGGAATTTTAAGAGTTGAAGTCCACTTATATTAAAGTTTCCATGTTTGAAAAACACAAAAACATTGGATACAAGTTCTTACAGAGGTAACAGTGTTTGCATGCAAAACATGCTGAACAAGCTCATATTAATACAAGGTATTATAAACCTTATTACATTTAGAGTATAGCTCTACACAGATTAAGATAGCGTATTTTGGAAAACATGCAATCGCCTGCAAAGGAGAGAGCGAACGCAAGCAACCTCTGCCACGCATCTAACAAATCAAGAACTTATCAATTCTGAACCAGAACTACACATTCCGCTATTGCAAGCAAGAACATTGACACCTGATTCATTCCTCAAAAACGCTTTCACATACTTCCTATCAAAATCTTTATTTAAAATTGTAGAGCTATACTCTAAATGTAATAAGGTTTATAATACCTTGTATTAATATGAGCTTGTTTTACTGTAATAATTTAAACTATTGATTTCCATGTATTGTACGTATATCTTCATAGTGCCAGTTTATTTGCATAAAATATTGTATTTTTTATTAGTACTAGATCATTTTATGCTACATGTACCATATTAGGGAGCAAGGGATATCCAGCATTTTCAAACTTGGGAGAGTACTTCAGCATCTTCCCATGTCATGTTTAGAATTTTTGAGTTTTGGATATATTCATTGTTTTCATGGCATAAGCACATATTCTCTTGTTGATTATTTAGGAGGTGATCCATTGGAACAGTTTGCTGTAGAAAATATACAGAATGAATGGAAAGTTTATGTCAAAAAGCAATTGGACAGAGAAGTAAAAGATAATTACCTTCTAAATATCACAGCTACTGATGGGATGTTTGTTGCTAAAGCAGTGGTAGAAGTGAAAGTCCTTGATTCCAATGACAATAGCCCAGTTTGTGAAAAGGTATTTTCGATAGATGTTTATTTCTAGCTTAAAAACACGTTACCATCTAAATAACAAGAATGCTAATGTTCAAACTGAATATTTTGGGAAGAGAAAATCATCAAATCCGAGAAATATTTTTAGTCAGTATATCTGCTGACCTAATTTATATAAATAACATCAAGGAAATCTGATGTTATTCAGGAAACTATTTAAAGACCTGTTTATTATCCCAGGCTTTAGGACAGAGTAGTGATGGCTATGCCCTGTTGGGTTAAAGTGGGGTGGGAGGTTTGGTTTATCTATTTGGCATCAGGCTATTTATAATTTTTTAAAGCTTTGAAACTATTCAGAATATTGAAACACATGCATAGAACACAAAAAGGACGAAGGATATGTGTGTGTGAGAGAGAGAGAATGTGTGTGCGTGTGTGTATCAGCTTTGTTCAGGTATTTTCCCATGTCATTATAGTTGTGCTTTTAAAGTTGTAGCAACGTTTCGGCAGAATCTCATCTGCCATCATCAGGCTTCAGACGAACACAGTACAGAAACCTGATAATGGAAGATGAGATTCTTCCGAAACGTTGCTACAACTTTAAAAGCATAACTACAATGACGTGGGAAAATACCTGAACAGAGATTCTGCCGAAACGTTGCTATAATAAAAGCACAAATATTAAGACATGGGAAAGTACCTGAAGAAACATAAATACCATACATATAAATACCCTCAAAAACATAAGAAAACATATATATTCCATTGTTATGTTTTCAATTTTGAGGGGGCTGGTTGCCTGTTCTCCATTTTTCAACATTAAAACTATATGTGGCTTCATATGTACTTGATTTTATTCTCCCTTTTTGTTTCCTTTTTCTGGTGATTCTCTTTCTGCTGTTCCTTTTGTGATTTGATGTCAAATTTTGTTGACAATAACTCAGTTAGTGGGATGGCACCAAAACATTTGTGGATGATGTTTAGTCCATGGGACTTGTGTTTGTTACCTATATTCTATTTTAATGCTCAACTAGTAACAAATACACTGCTTGACATTCATTATTCCATGAATCAGAAGAACAGTGAGGAACTCTAGAAAATAGAACATGTAAGAGTAACTTTTAAATCTTTTTATACTTTGTCTCTCACATTTTCAAATCTTATAATATCTGATCTAAATGATGACATGTCTTTTAGTCCACATCTTAAATCCTTGATGTATTTTTTACTCACGGTTATTTTACAAATGTTATTAGGCCTGGTATACAGACACCGTTCCAGAAGATTCTCCGCCGGGCAAATTCATCATGCAAGTCACGGCCACAGATGCAGATATCCGTTCCAATGCAGAAATAACTTATACATTATATGGTGCAGGAGCAGAAGAATTCAGACTCAGTTCAGACACAGGTAGTACTTAAAGGTTACAAACTTTTATTGAAACCTCAGCCCTTCCTTACTGTTAATAGGTGTTTGCATAGTTGGTTTTCTGTTGATTTAGGCAAGAGAAGGCCACCATGAACAAGCTCCTCATTAGTTTGGCAGAAAAATATTTATTGAGCATGATTCTTCTACCAATTTGTAGCCACCAAAGACTGTCTAAAGTTGACATTCTAGAAATGGAACAGTGAGTTCTGAAATCGCTAATACTTACCTGCGCTCCCAAATAAGTTTAGTTTGAATCTGTCAATTACATTGATAGGACTACTACAACTAAAATAATGAATATAAAATCTACCTAGCAGAAAAGCCTGATTAACAGTGGAAATCAAAGAGCAGATAAATGGATAGGTTTCTCAATGGAAGGAAGAATCTTCTGCAAAGATTTTGTTGGTCTTTCTGCTTCTTAAAAGTTGTAAATGTTTTGACAATTAGTAAACAGTGAGAACTAGTTTGGTACTGAACTATTTGGTATGGTAATAACTACATGTCATTTTGTAGAGATTCAGAGGATCTCTTTAATCTAGTCAGTGATAGTTCAAAGTATGCATTTAGTTCTTAACATCATGTGGTTCCATTCCTTTATTTTCATTGCTTTTTTTTGTAGGTGAACTGAAAACATTGGCAACACTTGATCGTGAGCAAAAATCTGTATATTCCCTTATGGTGAAGGCTTCAGATGCAGGAGGAAGATTTTGTCAATCTAATATTATTCTAAATATAGAAGATATAAATGATAATCCACCAGAGTTTACAGCAGAAACCTACTCCATCACAGTGTTTGAAAACACTGAATTGAGCACTTTGCTGACAAGAGTTCATGCTACTGATGCAGATGCAGGTATGAGTTATACTGTTATGGAATAATTATTTCTAAAAAAACTCTATGCAGTTGTTTATTAATTATATTTCATAAGTCTTTTTATGATGCAATCTATAACTTGTAAATGTGGCTGAGCATAATCTTATCACAACTCACAGTTCCTGTGCATGGATTGCTACTAGCTACTGCTTCCAACTGGCAGCCAGTGTCTGTGTGATTATGAAGTCTTTCTTACTTTAGGTCAAGTTTTATTATCCAGAATCTTCTGGGCTATGGAAAAACTGACTACTTGGAAGACAATCATTTCAAGAATATAAATGTAGGTTTTGTGGTTATGAATGAATAACATATAATTTAACTAGAGCCATGGGTAATCAATCCATTTATGCTAAATTCTGTGAATCAATATGCATATATTGAACTTATGTATGCATTTTGAAAAAATAGGGTAACTTGTGTAAACATTTCTACTGTTTGTACACTAGCAAAAAGCTATAAAGTAGAATTTGAAAGTGACAGTTGTCATTATTTTCTGCATTAATCAAAGAGATTCATTTGAAAATACTAGAGACTTAATTTGCTATTTCTTTTTTAATTGTAGGTTTAAATCAGAAGATTCATTATTCTCTGCTAAAACATGCAGATGGGCAATTTTCCATTGATGAATTCTCTGGGATTCTTAAATTGGAAAAGCCCTTAGACCGGGAGTTACAAGCAGTATATAATTTATTAATGAAAGCTGAAGATGAAGGTTCACCAAAGAAGCTATCTTCTACTGCTACACTGATGGTTTCTGTTCTGGATATAAATGACAATCCTCCTGTCTTTGAATATAAAGAATACAGTGCAACCATCTCAGAAGATGCCATAGTTGGAATGGAAATTCTTCAGGTCTATGCTGCTAGTCGGGATATTGAAGCCAATGCTGAAATCACCTACTCCATAGTGAGTGGGAATGAACATGGAAGATTCAGTATTGATTCAAAAACAGGTAATTGTTCATGTAACTACTAATAAGGAAAAATTACTAGCTTTAACATTGCATAGAGGGCTGCAAATATGTGTGCATTTTAAACATTTCTATAATGTGTTGTGTTAACACAATATTTCATTTAACGAGATAGAAAAATTAAAGGTAAAAGTCTTGGGCAAATTATTGCTCTTAAATTGTTTGCTTTTTTAAAAGCTTTTTTCTGACATCCACTCAAAATAATGGCTCAGTTTTAGGTGATGCCGTGCTGCCACATTCCATTTGAAAATATTGAGTCCAGAATCATCTAATTTAGTGGGAGTGGGAATGATACACAATCTCACTTTGTTTGTCAGTTAGGTAGCATTATGTTATTTGAGTGATTTCAATCCTACACTGGTTATATGAAAAGATAATGAAAAAATGATATGAAAAAATAGATTGCTGTATCATTGAATACAGATAAATCCTCATTTAACAACCTAGTTGGGACAGGCAACTTAATTGCTAAGTGAAGTGTTCACTATATGGAAAATTATATGACTGCAACTATGCTGGAAAGAGACAAGACTAGACAGTTCCACACCAGCTTTTGTTTGCCTCCTAAGCACCCTTATTCCCACCCTTTGGAAAACTCGAATGCCTGTTTAATATCTTGTACACATCGTAAGCCATGTGATTGTTCTGATAAGCTATATTTGTTTATTCTTTTGCAACACCTTTTCCAGTATCTCCACTATACAAAAAAGATGGCAGAGAAAGGGATTGCAAGAGAGTAGGCTGTTTTCCCTTCTGTATATTGAAAGCAATGTAATTATGCCAGCAACCCAGGACTGGGAGCTACAGGCACACTACACAAACAGCTTACAGTAGTGTCTTGAAATTCCTCTCTAATATCTACTTTGCAAGAACTGGAGATAGAAAAAAAACAGTCTCCTTTTCCTGACACTTTCCTGTTGCAAAAAAGCAGAAGATCAGGCACAGGAAATACATACTGACTTTAAGGTGCTTTTTCTGAGTGCAACTGGACTTCTTGTTTTTCTTTAAAGATGTTTCGCTTCTCATCCAAGAAGCTTCTTCAGCTCTGACAGGATAGTGAGGAAAGGAAGAAGTTATATTCCTGGCAGACATCTCATTTGCATTTTTTGGAGCAGGGGTGTCAAACTCAAGGCCCACAGGACAGATCTGGCCCACAACGTGATTAGATCTGGGCTGCGGAGCCATCCTAGAAACAGTGAAGGACTAGCCCACAGTGCCTCGGCTGGCCAAGGCCAACCAAGAGGTGATCAACCTGGCAGCTATCTGGGTCGGAACATGGATCTACAAGGCTTGCCTAGAGCACTAGTCGCCAACCAGTGGGCCAGGGACCACTGGTGGTCTGTGAAAGAATTTTGATGGTCCACAGAGAAATGTTCCCCCCAAAGCAATTAATCCAGGCTGTACAGGAACACAAGGGCCCACATGGCCCACCCACCTGCTGGCCCTCACCTTTCAGCCGAGTGAAAACCTTACCTTGAGTAACGCCACACAACCTGAAACTGGAAGGTAAGACCAACAGAGGGGGAGGGAAATCCGCCCCGGGGTGGCTTGCTGACTTTGGTGGGAAAGTCGGTCCTATATTCCAAAACTGCAGTAGTCACATGACTGGCCCTTTGGTCATCCTGGAGCAGCTCCTCCAGTCCATGTCAGGCTGGTGCAGCCAAGTGGAGAAGCAGCTGCTCTGGGATGACCAAAGGGCCAGTCTTGTTGCTACTGCAGCTCTAGAATATGGGACTAGCTTTCCCACCAACATCAGCAAGCCATTGTTAGTCAAAATTCATATTAGTGGTCTGCGGAATTTAAAATTATAAATTTGGTGGTCCCTGAGATCCAGAAGATTGGCAATCCCTGGCCTAGAGTTACAGTGGCAAAGCTGGTCCAGATTTCACATTCTGTATGCCTTGCCAGAGCATCACCCTGTGCTCTGAGGCATTGCTTGGCCATGGGCATCATGAGCGACCCATTGCATCTGGAGGGTGCCATGGGCAGAGATGAGTTTGGGGCGAGACTGCAGCCTTACAGTCTAGTGAAGGAGCTCTGAACACATGCAGAGCACCCTTCGCTTGCGCCTGGGCAGTGGTGTTCCAATGGGGGAATGGTCCCAGTGAAAGGGAAGCCTCATGGATTGTGAGGTCAGGCCAACAAGCAGGGCAAGGAGGTTATCGTGTGGGCACCAGAATTCTATAACCAGGTGGTGGCCATCCACGCTGGAATGGAGTCAACCTTAGATCTGACTCAAGAAGCCGCCCCGTTGCCCCCTGTCTTTGAACCACTGTGTTCAAGTCATGGTTTTGACTGATAATTTTTACAGACTTTTAGCAATACAATTTGGGATGAGCACCCTTTGAATGGTGTGGGAGTAGGAATGGATTTCCAGATAAAAAAATTGCAGACTACAGGAACCAGGAGCTCTACACTGGTGACTCTTGAGGTACAGATAAGCCTCCAAGTGCTTCAAAAATCCTCTAAAAGGATGCAAATGACCAGCTGTCTGCAAGGAATACAATATAAATGTAAGTTAGTCATAAAGCTGTTCAATATAATCAAAAGATCTTTTCAGTATCCTCTATAATTTTTTTAAATGAAGGGGTCATGAGACAAAACATATATTTTTAAGAAATATTCCTCCTTTAATAATCTAGAATAGCCCAGTTCTCCTTTCACACCCAGCGAGGCCACCAAGCTGCAAAGGTTGGGGACTGCTGATGTTGGAAAGAAAAAAGAAAAAAAATCATAAACTAAACAAATGAATATAACAAATTGCTTGAAAATCCTTTTCTACATATGTGAATAAAAATTCAAATATAGGAACACACACAAATTCACACTTTAAAAAAATCAATCAGGCATTACTATATTGTTTATAATACTATAAATAATAATTTTATATGATTATTCTGTGGGCTACATCCAAAGCTTGAAAAATCTGTTGAAGTACTTGATATGTTGATAAATTCTATTGATAGCAACCAAATGGTTAGGAAACAGAAAAAATATCATTATATTAATAGGCTGGTGAATAACTTCAAAATATATTGAAGAAGCCACAACTCGCAAGTTATATTTCCAGCAATAAAAGAACCAACCAACTTCTTTGAGGTGTGAAATAAGATTTTATGTTAAGTTAATTTCATTTTAAATTAACAAAAGAATACCTCAAAGCTTTCAAGCAATTTTTCATTTGTTTAAAAAGAGGAGCATGTACATGATCATCACCAATTTATATGCAGTTCGTAATGCCAACATGACAACACATCGACAATACAGTTACACAAATGTTGCTATCATATGGTTACATTCTAATATCTTCAAGTACATAAGTTGGAAACATTTTGTGACATTTCACAGTTGCTCTCCTGGACTTACTGTATGGACACTTATGCACACCTTATATTTAGAGATTGGGAATAGATTTGATTGCACGGAGTGAAAGATTAAAATCCTGTTACAAAGATTAAAATCCTGTCACAAAAACAGTCTTTAAGAAGTCATAGAGGTAACAGATGTGAGTAATTGCAGATCAACAACTTCCAAAGGATTATTATTGATTACCCACTGTTGCTTTGATTGCTATTAACATTTATTTATTACTGGTGCATGGTTTTTTAGCAGAAGTGTATCATAGAAATAATACTATTGGACATAGTATGAACATGATCAGCCATAAAAGCCATTGTTTATTTTCATCTTTCCCATGTTACAAAGAAGAGACATTTCAAGCTTCAAACCAGTTACTAAATCTGAATTTATGAAACAATTTGAAATTTATCATGATCATTTTATTTGCTTTAACTATTATGTCACTTTCTAACTTCTAGGTGGAATTTTTATTATTGGAAACCTTGATTATGAAATTTCGTCTGAGCATTTTCTGATGGTAGAAGCCACTGATGGAGGAACACCTTCACTAAGTGATGTTGTAACAGTGAATATAAACATAACTGATATCAATGATAATACTCCAGCATTCAGTCAAGACACTTACACAGCAGTAATCAGTGAAGATGCTGAGGTTGAACAATCAATCATCACAGTATGTACTTCCATCTCCAGCTTTCCTGAGATAGTCCTGTGTGACTTGCATTTTAGAAAAACAAAAATTATGCTTAAAAAGCACTGCACGAGAGAATAATACTGTTCTATACTTGCTGATTTTTCTGAAATATTATTTTAAATTGAGGATACAGAATACTATAATACCCTGAATATTAATTCGTTAATATGATTGAATTTATGATTAAAGATAGATTGGTTTAGATAAGTTATAAGAATCTAGAAAATATTTATCTGAAAAGTTAAATGATTTGAAAGAAAATCACTGTCTACTTGGTTTGGTTTTAATGGAGAAATATGTCTTAGATTCTTGCAGCTGATGCTGATGGGCCTTTGAACAACCACATTCGATATTCTATTATAGACGGCAACCAAGGAAATCCTTTCACAATTGATCACACCTTGGGGGAAATTAAAGTGGCTAAACCTCTTGACAGAGAGAAGGTAGGATCATACATTTTAAGATTATGTCTGTAATGATTTTAACAGTATTTCTAGATATCTATTAAGAATTTTACAAGTAATCTCACCCCTTCATTTTGTCCTAATATTGCTTAGTCTTCAAATCCAAAATCCTCAATTCAGTTTTCTTTTTTTAGCAAAAAGTCCATATAAAGCTTCCATTCTGTCAAAAAAATAGAAAAACTAAATTTAGTAGTTCCTATAATTTGACTCTATTAAAATCATAAAATGATTTTTTTTCTGAACCTAAGAAAGAGACACTAAGGTTGCAGTTAGCTAGTCTCCATGTGAACTGGTTGTCCACATCTTCAAAGATTTTCTGAATGTAGAGAGAAAGGGGATCAAACTTGTTTTCTAAGAAGGTACAAGCAACTTTAAAAAAGGGGGGGGGGCTTTCTGTGGACTTCCAGAGGAGAAGTGGCAAAGTGAAGTCGACTTTGCAAAAATGAAGTAAATAACCAGAGCATAATCCAAGGAACTGGTAAATTTGGAACCCGTCCAGGAAAGGAGAGGAAGGGAGATTGCCCTCATGGGATCCTGATGGCTATATCTCACCAGAAAACTTCAGGACAAAGTTTTTCCTCACATTTAAGCACTGAAGAGATGACAAGGTTAGCGATTTTGCTGGCAGTAGTGGTTGAGACTTTTAAAGGAAACTTAATTCACAAATCTGACTTTCTTTTGAAAAAAATCTCATTAACTACTTAGCTTATTATTTAAGAACAAGAAATCTTTTCCCGAAGAAAAGAAAATATTGAACATTGAAACTTTTACAATAAGATTTTGAAATTATAACAGTTTTTGTGGAGAAATAGATCCTATTTTGAGTTTTACAAGACATAACAAACATAAGCAATTTTATGATTTTAAGTAGACAAAAGATATACAGTTATATGGAATGATACAAAATCTTATAACAAAATATTGAAGGAAACTTTTTAAGAAAGGAATCAGAAAATAGCCACAATATCAATAATGATGTCGCTTCTGCATATAGATTATGTCCAAAAAATGTTATTGAAGAACTGACAAATGTAGAACAAATTTTATTTGACAAGTAAGAAATGGTATCAAAAGTAGATTTACAACTGAGAGGCCAAGAATAAGACTTAGAAAAGGATATTTCACTGGATCTACAAAAAGAATTGACTGGTGTTTTAAAATTTAAAAAGGAAGCATCAGTGACAAACCAAGACAAGCTCCTGGATATTTTTTTTTCCTATTGGATTTGCAAAACAGGCTTCTTATTCTTAAAGCCTCAAAGGATCTTCTCAATGGAACAAAGAAGAAATGAAAAGAAATCGAGTTCTATAACAATATGTGAATGTACTAAAATGTAACAAGTATTGTGGGTCCAATTGACAAAAGAAAGCTCAGGACCAGATTGGTTGGAAACATATGGAAGAGGTCTTCATCCTGCAGTGGATAGACAATGACTGAAATGATGATATACTAAAAATTAAGATGGTTAGAAGTAAAAGAAATATAAAGTTGGGTTATTTGATGAAGATAAAATAACAAGATACGTTGCTACTTCTTGCAATCTTGAATGGATTTTCTGCTGACACCAGGACTGAAAAGATGAGGGGGTTTTTGGAAGGGGAGGAGTTGAGATAAGAAATGGGATATGGAATGAAGAGATGAATGCTTATGACCTTACAGGGGATTAAGAATAATTAAATTTGTTCATATGTGTTGTAATAAAAGTTGGATGTAATTTCTCTATTATATGCTTTTTATTTTCTTTTTTTCTTTGTATTTTTCATTCCTTTCTATTCTCTTTACTTGTTTTAAATCTGTGTGTATTGGATTTTAATCAAAATAATAAAATAGGTTTTCCAAGTTTGTGGATTTATTTTGGAACATTTTGTAAGCTAACTGGATAACATTTTCAGCAGAGTTTAGCAGATGTCAGTGTTCTGTTTATAAGGGCTTCAAGTGTGGGTGGGTCAAATGAGGGTCTTGTGATGGTTCTTGTGATAAGGAGGTTACATCAAGTCAGGCAACTGTGGATATGGGAAGGTTGGTTGAGATGCTGTCTCTGGTTGGCTGTCCAGTTGATTTGGATTATGAAGAGATCGTAGGCTGGTTATAGGTCAATATATATGTTGACAGAATTGTTTGTGGAGTGCCAGGCTTCGATGAATTCATAAGTGTAGCGGGTGGTAGCGTGGCCAATCAAACTGGACTGCTGCTATTCCTAACATTTGGAATATTCTGGCTGTCGTTTCCAACGCCCCTTTTGTGTATGGTAAGGTTAGGTTTTGCGAAGTGGTTGGCTGTGAGATGTGTTATGGTTTGGGTACTGTGTATCAGAATATGGATCCACAAACACAGGCTGGCAGTCAAATGCCATGATCCCAAATCCTTAATTTATACCCACACCTACGCAAAACAGCTCCAGCAAACAGATATTTGCAAATAAAATAGCTATGTAGTTAGGTGAAGAGAGAGGGAGAAAGAAAGGGAAAGATGAAAAAAGAAAAGGCTTTCTTTGACGTGCCAAATAGAAGGACCTGTTAAAAAGAGAACATGTTTTCTTGCTAACTGTAATGATTAGGCTACTTTATAATAGTAGAGATTGTCTTTCATATAGTTGATTCTTAAGTAATTGAGAGATTTAACAGTTAATCCAAGAAGTTGAAATTGCACTTAGTAAACATTTGCCAATAAGCACATATACTTTAATACAAGCAACTGGGGCTTATACAAGTTGCATCATCACTGCTAGGTTTTGTGTTAATTGCACTGAAGTAGTCAAAATAGATTTATAGTGTAGATGGCCTATGGCACGTGTACCACAGGTGGCACGCAGAGCCATTTGTATGGACATGCAAACCCCCGCCAAACTTACCTGCACTGCACATGTGTGCACCTCCCAGCTGATTTTCAGCCCATTTGAGACAGTTTTCGACTTCCCAGAGGCTCGAGGGAAGCCTCTTCAACCTTTGGAGGCTGAAAATGGGCCTGTTTCAGCTGAAAAACAGGCCTGTTCAGTATTTCCGGAAGGCCCGTTTTTCGGCCTCTAAAGGCTGTTTGTTCTCCAGGAGAACAAAAAAGGCCTCAAATGGGCCAAAAATCAGCTGGAGATGTGCGCATGTGTAGGGGGGAGCACATTGGATTATGGGTGCCGGCGTGCCATACTTTCAACACTCCACAACAAAAAGGTTCACCATCACTGGTGTAGAGGTTTGTAGCATATTACTCAAACTGATACATAGAGCACAGGCCAGTGTATATGAATTGGCCCTATTGGCAAAAATTGTTTCTTGGAAAGAGAATAAGATTACATTTAATTATGTTGTTTGCTGTACATAGTTGATACTGTAATAGATATCCAAATCATTGTGTAAAGCATCTAGCATTGTTATTGTCCAGATGCTGTGTTATTCGTTTATATGTGTCTAAAATTTATTAATGCAAAATGCAGAGAAAATGTACTTTTTATAGTTCAAAAGAGTAGAGCCTAATTGTGTTAATATTTTTCTGTCTTTCGCTCTGAAGATTTCAGGTTACACTTTGACAGTTCAAGCATCAGACAATGGATACCCGCCAAGAAGTAATACAACTACAGTAAATATTGATGTATCTGATATAAATGATAATCCACCCTTATTTTCAAAGGGGAATTATAGCATTATTATTCAGGTAATTTATACATATTATATTCCAGCATTTGATGTACTTTGTTTTCTATACTATTGGAAAGCTTTTACTTCCAATGTAATATAATTCAACCATTAGAGGATTGTAAAACATTAATATAAATTCTCAGTGAGACTTGATCAATTCCAGAGTCTTTGTTTAGATAATGATATCTTTTTAATATGTATGGATTTTGAGAGTTGATAAAGTATCCCTGATAATGCTAACAAATTAAGAATTCCCTTCCCTGTATGACCTAAGAAAAGAAGACGGTCCGTTTTTAAGGAGATCCATATTGACAACTTTGCTGCTTTTATTTCCTTCAAAAATGTATGTAGGACAAAGGGGAGAATGTTTTGATTTTCATAGATATTTATAACTATGTTACTAGTTTTAGGTTTATAATTTATGTAAGTTCATCTTGCAAATGGAAAGTGTTATTATTGGAGAGATAACTAGAGCAGAATTCACAGATTTAGTTTTGCCAACATGAGAAATGCAGCTCTTCTGTTGTTTTCTACCAAGAGAAACAATCATAGTATAATTGAAAGGGAAAGGAACTATCATAGCTCAGTGAACTGATTTTTCTGATTCAATAAGTCATTGGAAATCAGTGATTAACAAAAAAGTGATGGTAAATGTAAATTGATTATATATTCATACTCAAAATGTATTTGTTAAGCCTTTGTTACTATTCTTAAGTAGAGAGCAACTAGACAAGAAATAAATTTTACAGCATCATCTGAAAACTGGTTTTAATGTTTGAATTTGCAATTCTCAAAAAGTCAACAAAGGAGACTTTTACTGTTAGTAATTGACAAATTTCTTTTAAAAACACAAACCCAAGTAAAAAAACAAAAACCAGGAATACACCTAAGAATATAGTTGTTGAACAAGAAAACAATGTTTAATACACTTAAATTAGCAATATTAAATTTATCCTCTTGCAAATATACAATAAAGCTGACCATGGGGCATTTTATTAAGGGATGAAAAATCCTCTCATTTCCCTTTATTTGTAGCTAAAATTCCTCATTCAGATGCTTGCTTGCTTTGTGATAATAGTGCATTTATTTGTATAGTCTCAAAAATAATAATATAGTCATTATAAATATGTCCTGTCTGAAATCTTTAATTTCACTTTTAACAGAATTTACTAGCTAAACTTGCTTACTTTTGGCATGTTGATTGTCAGACAAGAATTGATGGTTGGAATCCTAGCTGGATTGCATTGTAAAATACATGAACCAAACAAAGGATAGGAAACAGTAAGCTTAGCTCTCCTTTAACTGCATAGGAAGTAAAGTGACAGAAAGATTTATTTCAGAGGATTTATTTCACAGAGAGTTATGACACAGACAGGAAGTAATCCTGGATGTTTTGTTGCTGAGACTTTTGTACTTTAGGATTGTCCTAATAGCTAATACATTTCATCTAATCCAGCATTCTACTTCAACAGTGGTCATTTCAGAAAAATAAAAATAAAGAACTAGAAGTCTTTTAGAAGCAAAACATGGTATATTCTGTTCTTCCAAGTTGAAGATTAGGTTATATTCAGCAAATACATCAATTAGATGATATTATATTTAGGGTAGGAGGGAGCTACGAAACCTGAGTTCCATTTGAAAAAAAGCCAAATTTGTTTTTAAGAAACTTACATTTTAGCTAATAAGTTGTAATTTCTTCACAGCCAGAACTATTCACTATAACTTATATTCATATCTTATGTATGAAGCAGTTTTATTTGTTTGGAAGGACTTTGTTTGGATGTTTTCAGTAGATTTGAGAAATGTTATATTATGTTATATTATAATTAGATTTAGGCCATTAATTGAAGAGATTGAATTGAAAATTATGGGACTACCTCAACAATTTTCAGTAATGGGGATGGGAGAGAGAGATTTCAGTTACTGATTCTTACAGTTTTTTATACTTTATATTTTTATATTTTAATACTTTAATATTTTTAATACTTTCTATGATCTAGAAAGAACACGGTAATATGTGTAAAAAGTAGCATATTTGCAGCAATCTCCTTTGAAATGGAACAACTGGTTGAACTGGATCATTGTGCTTAGTGTTTTATATGTGGTAAAAATTGAAGTCAGGCTGATCATGTTTTCTTCCACTGTACAAAGCCAAGAAGGAAGACAAAATACACCTGCTAAGTAATGTGCAAAAAAAATTGAATTTAAAATCTACATGACTCGTGTTGAGTTTGAAAGATGTATCCTAAATTTAAAGTATCTGTCTCATAAATAATTTTAGTAGTTTGAAAGATTGAAATAGCCCATTCAATCTGAAACAATTGTTTTGAACTCAAAATAGAGCTTCTTGTTCCATTGTCATGTTACATGTTTGTATTGAAAGTAGCTTTGTAACTATATTTATACATCCACATAAAGCATCCTTTAAGGGCTTGTGTCAGAAGTTTTCTTCTCACTTTTATAGGAAAATAAGCCAATTGGATATAACATTCAGCAGCTGGTGGTCACAGATAAAGACTCCTCCCACAATGGTCCCCCATTTCTTTTCACAATTCTGAGTGGAAATGAGGATAATGCTTTTGAGATCAACCAACATGCAGTACTTACAACTGGTATTCAGCTACAGCGCAAAGTAAAGGATCATTATGTGCTTCATATTAAGGTATGAAATTCTATAATATGTGTTTGAAATATGTTGAAATAGCTGGTCTATGAAAGGGTTAGTACATATTAATATGGTCAAATCATCAATTCAGTTCAGGTGGTGCTTGGGTCTTGAACTTTTCCAAATCATTATCACTACTACATCTTTACTGTTTTATTACAAAACAATGTGATGGTCATTCCATTCTAATAAAATTAAGACATTGGGCTTGTTGACCAGAAGATTTACAGTTCAAGACCCAAGCACCACCTGGCTGGGTGAACTCCCAGTCCTGCCAACCTAGCAGTTCAAAAGCATAAAAATGAAGGTAATAAATAGATATCACTTCATTGGGAAGGTGTCCCATGCACCTCAGTATATAGTCATGCCAGCCACATAACTATGTGGGAGAGTCTTCAGACAACACTGGTTCTCTCGACCAGGAAATAGAGATGAGCTAGCACTCTAGTGCAGCAGAATGCTATATTTTTCTTTCTTCCAGAACTCATCAGCCTGGCCAGGGTTACATCTGAATTATTGTGAAACTTTTTATGGAAGATTTATTTCCAGAAACCTGTCAAATTATCCCTGTAGAGCAATCAAGTCCCCTTACAGGGGATATTGGTGGCATAAAAAAAGTAATCATTCAATCTAGACATATTAATGAATAAAATAATATTACAACTGTTCTATATGTAAATGGTTGACTCCTAGACTACACTTCTGATTGGCCCAGTAAAGTAAGAAGTGGATTGGTT